>BTRK01000006.1:28349305-28437790 GCA_036245805.1 Pristionchus mayeri
GTGCCCAGCCACGCAGTCTCTCTCCATTTCCCGTACTCTCTCGGCTGAGTATCGCGTGACCTTGAGGTCGCGTCTCTTTCCCTAATCGATTTCTCCATTCTAGGTTTTTCCTGGGAATAGCCCACCCTCCCGCCCAAATACAACCCCCCCCCCCCCCACTGCCCCCCCCCCCCCCCCCCCCGTCTGCGAGAGTCGAAGAGAGTGCTAGAACGATATCATATTCACCATGGGCAGTTGTTCATTTTTCCAGGCGAGAAAGGCGAGACCTTGCGAGACCTCTCCGAGAAGATTTCGAAGGTCGACCCCAGCTTGTCATTTGTGCTTGGCGGAGCTGTCGAAGGTTCAAAGGCACCTGGCACTATTCGAGCCTATTCGTCGAATTGGCAGAAGCTAGCTGCATACGCCAAGGAGAAAGGATTAGACCCTCTTGCCCTCCTCCCTTATAATCTACACCCTTAGGAGATTACTGGAGAGAAAATCTCTCTCTTCCGTTCGTGTTCTCTCGGCCTCTTTTTCTCACTTCGCAGCCCTTTGTCATATCCTTACAATGCCATTTTATCCATGATTCACGACTCAGCACGTAGGAATTCGGTTGTAAACCACTATATCAGTGTGCCCAGATCGCTTATCGATCGATTCGTTACCTATGCCACCCGTTACCTATTCGTTACCTCGCACAATTCGTTACCTCGCACAATTCAGGAGAGGAACTGATGAGTTTCAGACTCAAATCCGGGAGGGGGATATGTTTCAGAAATGTATCAAGTTTCTGAGCATGCTCTTGGGTGGAGGCGGGGATTGTGGACGGCACCTCGCACAATTCAGGAGAGGAACTGATGAGTTTCAGACTCAAATCCGGGAGGGGGATATGTTTCAGAAATGTATCAAGTTTCTGAGCATGCTCTTGGGTGGAGGCGGGGATTGTGGACGGCACCTCGCACAATTCAGGAGAGGAACTGATGAGTTTCAGACTCAAATCCGGGAGGGGGATATGTTTCAGAAATGTATCAAGTTTCTGAGCATGCTCTTGGGTGGAGGCGGGGATTGTGGACGGCACCTCGCACAATTCAGGAGAGGAACTGATGAGTTTCAGACTCAACTTTCAGACTCAACGAGAGTTCAGACTCTAGCGCGCTTCAACGATAAGATAGAAACTTACTTTCAACAGATAAAATGTTTATCTCGTCGAGATCTACATTTATAGCATGAATCAGGTCCTGTGTCCGGTTTGACCTTATGTGCATTCTAGCGCCTTTCATTGGATTTCTCATGTTGTATTTTGCATTTCCAGATGCCCGCTTTTTGAGAGTCGTTTCCAGGAATGTTTTTGCATTATTGGAATTGTTGTTTGACGAAGAAGGTATCGGCAATAGCAATAAAATAATACATTCGAATTCCCTCCCGTTTGCTAGCCCAGCCACGCAGTCTCTCTCCATTTCCCGTACTCTCTCGGCTGAGTATCGGCGTGACCTTGAGGTCGCGTCTCTTTCCCTAATCGATTTCTCCATTCTAGGTTTTTCCTGGGAATAGCCCACCCTCCCGCCCAAATACAACCCCCCCCCCCCCCCCACTGCCCCCCCCCCCCGTCTGCGAGAGTCGAAGAGAGTGCTAGAACGATATCATATTCACCATGGGCAGTTGTTCATTTTTCCAGGCGAGAAAGGCGAGACCTTGCGAGACCTCTCCGAGAAGATTTCGAAGGTCGACCCCAGCTTGTCATTTGTGCTTGGCGGAGCTGTCGAAGGTTCAAAGGCACCTGGCACTATTCGAGCCTATTCGTCGAATTGGCAGAAGCTAGCTGCATACGCCAAGGAGAAAGGATTAGACCCTCTTGCCCCTCCTCCCTTATAATCTACACCCTTAGGAGATTACTGGAGAGAAAATCTCTCTCTTCCGTTCGTGTTCTCTCGGCCTCTTTTTCTCACTTCGCAGCCCCTTTGTCATATCCTTACAATGCCATTTTATCCATGATTCACGACTCAGCACGTAGGAATTCGGTTGTAAACCACTATATCAGTGTGCCCAGATCGCTTATCGATCGATTCGTTACCTATGCCACCGTTACCTATTCGTTACCTCGCACAATTCGTTACCTCGCACAATTCAGGAGAGGAACTGATGAGTTTCAGACTCAAATCCGGGAGGGGGATATGTTTCAGAAATGTATCAAGTTTCTGAGCATGCTCTTGGGTGGAGGCGGGGATTGTGGACGGCACCTCGCACAATTCAGGAGAGGAACTGATGAGTTCAGACTCAAATCCGGAGGGGGATATGTTTCAGAAATGTATCAAGTTTCTGAGCATGCTCTTGGGTGGAGGCGGGGATTGTGGACGGCACCTCGCACAATTCAGGAGAGGAACTGATGAGTTTCAGACTCAAATCCGGGAGGGGGATATGTTTCAGAATGTATCAAGTTTCTGAGCATGCTCTTGGGTGGAGGCGGGGATTGTGGACGGCACCTCGCACAATTCAGGAGAGGAACTGATGAGTTTCAGACTCAAATCCGGAGGGGGATATGTTTCAGAAATGTATCAAGTTTCTGAGCATGCTCTTGGGTGGAGGCGGGGATTGTGGACGGCACCTCGCACAATTCAGGAGAGGAACTGATGAGTTTCAGACTCAACTTTCAGACTCAACGAGAGTTTCAGACTCTAGCGCGCTTCAACGATAAGATAGAAACTTACTTTCAACAGATAAAATGTTTATCTCGTCGAGATCTACATTTATAGCCATGAATCAGGTCCCTGTGTCCGGTTTGACCTTATGTGCATTCTAGCGCCTTTCATTGGATTTCTCATGTTGTATTTTGAATTTCCAGATGCCCGCTTTTTGAGAGTCGTTTCCAGGAATGTTTTTGCATTATTGGAATTGTTGTTTGACGAAGAAGGTATCGGCAATAGCAATAAAAATAATACATTCGAATTCCCTCCCGTTTGCTAGCCCAGCCACGCAGTCTCTCTCCATTTCCCGTACTCTCTCGGCTGAGTATCGGCGTGACCTTGAGGTCGCGTCTCTTTCCCTAATCGATTTCTCCATTCTAGGTTTTCCTGGGAATAGCCCACCCTCCCGCCCAAATACAACCCCCCCCCCCCCCCACTGCCCCCCCCCCCCCCCCGTCTGCGAGAGTCGAAGAGAGTGCTAGAACGATATCATATTCACCATGGGCAGTTGTTCATTTTTCCAGGCGAGAAAGGCGAGACCTTGCGAGACCTCTCCGAGAAGATTTCGAAGGTCGACCCAGCTTGTCATTTGTGCTGGCGGAGCTGTCGAAGGTTCAAAGGCACCTGGCACTATTCGAGCCTATTCGTCGAATTGGCAGAAGCTAGCTGCATACGCCAAGGAGAAAGGATTAGACCCCTCTTGCCCCTCCTCCCTTATAATCTACACCCTTAGGAGATTACTGAGAGAAAATCTCTCTCTTCCGTTCGTGTTCTCTCGGCCTCTTTTTCTCACTTCGCAGCCCCTTTGTCATATCCTTACAATGCCATTTTATCCATGATTCACGACTCAGCACGTAGGAATTCGGTTGTAAACCACTATATCAGTGTGCCCAGATCGCTTATCGATCGATTCGTTACCTATGCCACCGTTACCTATTCGTTACCTCGCACAATTCGTTACCTCGCACAATTCAGGAGAGGAACTGATGAGTTTCAGACTCAAATCCGGAGGGGGATATGTTTCAGAAATGTATCAAGTTTCTGAGCATGCTCTTGGGTGGAGGCGGGGATTGTGGACGGCACCTCGCACAATTCAGGAGAGGAACTGATGAGTTTCAGACTCAAATCCGGGAGGGGGATATGTTTCAGAAATGTATCAAGTTTCTGAGCATGCTCTTGGGTGGAGGCGGGGATTGTGGACGGCACCTCGCACAATTCAGGAGAGGAACTGATGAGTTTCAGACTCAAATCCGGGAGGGGGATATGTTTCAGAAATGTATCAAGTTTCTGAGCATGCTCTTGGGTGGAGGCGGGATTGTGGACGGCACCTCGCACAATTCAGGAGAGGAACTGATGAGTTTCAGACTCAACTTTCAGACTCAACGAGAGTTTCAGACTCTAGCGCGCTTCAACGATAAGATAGAAACTTACTTTCAACAGATAAAATGTTTATCTCGTCGAGATCTACATTTATAGCCATGAATCAGGTCCCTGTGTCCGGTTTGACCTTATGTGCATTCTAGCGCCTTTCATTGGATTTCTCATGTTGTATTTTGCATTTCCAGATGCCCGCTTTTTGAGAGTCGTTTCCAGACAATGTTGTGGACGGCACCTCGCACAATTCAGGAGAGGAACTGATGAGTTTCAGACTCAAATCCGGGAGGGGGATATGTTTCAGAAATGTATCAAGTTTCTGAGCATGCTCTTGGGTGGAGGCGGGGATTGTGGACGGCACCTCGCACAATTCAGGAGAGGAACTGATGAGTTTCAGACTCAAATCCGGGAGGGGGATATGTTTCAGAAATGTATCAAGTTTCTGAGCATGCTCTTGGGTGGAGGCGGGGATTGTGGACGGCACCTCGCACAATTCAGGAGAGGAACTGATGAGTTTCAGACTCAAATCCGGGAGGGGGATATGTTTCAGAAATGTATCAAGTTTCTGAGCATGCTCTTGGGTGGAGGCGGGGATTGTGGACGGCACCTCGCACAATTCAGGAGAGGAACTGATGAGTTTCAGACTCAACTTTCAGACTCAACGAGAGTTTCAGACTCTAGCGCGCTTCAACGATAAGATAGAAACTTACTTTCAACAGATAAAATGTTTATCTCGTCGAGATCTACATTTATAGCCATGAATCAGGTCCCTGTGTCCGGTTTGACCTTATGTGCATTCTAGCGCCTTTCATTGGATTTCTCATGTTGTATTTTGCATTTCCAGATGCCCGCTTTTTGAGAGTCGTTTCCAGGAATGTTTTTGCATTATTGGAATTGTTGTTTGACGAAGAAGGTATCGGCAATAGCAATAAAAATAATACATTCGAATTCCCTCCCGTTTGCTAGCCCAGCCACGCAGTCTCTCTCCATTTCCCGTACTCTCTCGGCTGAGTATCGGCGTGACCTTGAGGTCGCGTCTCTTTCCCTAATCGATTTCTCCATTCTAGGTTTTTCCTGGGAATAGCCCACCCTCCCGCCCAAATACAACCCCCCCCCCCCCCCCACTGCCCCCCCCCCCCCGTCTGCGAGAGTCGAAGAGAGTGCTAGAACGATATCATATTCACCATGGGCAGTTGTTCATTTTTCCAGGCGAGAAAGGCGAGACCTTGCGAGACCTCTCCGAGAAGATTTCGAAGGTCGACCCCAGCTTGTCATTTGTGCTTGGCGGAGCTGTCGAAGGTTCAAAGGCACCTGGCACTATTCGAGCCTATTCGTCGAATTGGCAGAAGCTAGCTGCATACGCCAAGGAGAAAGGATTAGACCCCTCTTGCCCCTCCTCCCTTATAATCTACACCCTTAGGAGATTACTGGAGAGAAAATCTCTCTCTTCCGTTCGTGTTCTCTCGGCCTCTTTTTCTCACTTCGCAGCCCCTTTGTCATATCCTTACAATGCCATTTTATCCATGATTCACGACTCAGCACGTAGGAATTCGGTTGTAAACCACTATATCAGTGTGCCCAGATCGCTTATCGATCGATTCGTTACCTATGCCACCCGTTACCTATTCGTTACCTCGCACAATTCGTTACCTCGCACAATTCAGGAGAGGAACTGATGAGTTTCAGACTCAAATCCGGGAGGGGGATATGTTTCAGAAATGTATCAAGTTTCTGAGCATGCTCTTGGGTGGAGGCGGGGATTGTGGACGGCACCTCGCACAATTCAGGAGAGGAACTGATGAGTTTCAGACTCAAATCCGGGAGGGGGATATGTTTCAGAAATGTATCAAGTTTCTGAGCATGCTCTTGGGTGGAGGCGGGGATTGTGGACGGCACCTCGCACAATTCAGGAGAGGAACTGATGAGTTTCAGACTCAAATCCGGGAGGGGGATATGTTTCAGAAATGTATCAAGTTTCTGAGCATGCTCTTGGGTGGAGGCGGGGATTGTGGACGGCACCTCGCACAATTCAGGAGAGGAACTGATGAGTTTCAGACTCAACTTTCAGACTCAACGAGAGTTTCAGACTCTAGCGCGCTTCAACGATAAGATAGAAACTTACTTTCAACAGATAAAATGTTTATCTCGTCGAGATCTACATTTATAGCCATGAATCAGGTCCCTGTGTCCGGTTTGACCTTATGTGCATTCTAGCGCCTTTCATTGGATTTCTCATGTTGTATTTTGCATTTCCAGATGCCCGCTTTTTGAGAGTCGTTTCCAGGAATGTTTTTGCATTATTGGAATTGTTGTTTGACGAAGAAGGTATCGGCAATAGCAATAAAAATAATACATTCGAATTCCCTCCCGTTTGCTAGCCCAGCCACGCAGTCTCTCTCCATTTCCCGTACTCTCTCGGCTGAGTATCGGCGTGACCTTGAGGTCGCGTCTCTTTCCCTAATCGATTTCTCCATTCTAGGTTTTTCCTGGGAATAGCCCACCCTCCCGCCCAAATACAACCCCCCCCCCCCCCACTGCCCCCCCCCCCCGTCTGCGAGAGTCGAAGAGAGTGCTAGAACGATATCATATTCACCATGGGCAGTTGTTCATTTTTCCAGGCGAGAAAGGCGAGACCTTGCGAGACCTCTCCGAGAAGATTTCGAAGGTCGACCCCAGCTTGTCATTTGTGCTTGGCGGAGCTGTCGAAGGTTCAAAGGCACCTGGCACTATTCGAGCCTATTCGTCGAATTGGCAGAAGCTAGCTGCATACGCCAAGGAGAAAGGATTAGACCCCTCTTGCCCCTCCTCCCTTATAATCTACACCCTTAGGAGATTACTGGAGAGAAAATCTCTCTCTTCCGTTCGTGTTCTCTCGGCCTCTTTTTCTCACTTCGCAGCCCCTTTGTCATATCCTTACAATGCCATTTTATCCATGATTCACGACTCAGCACGTAGGAATTCGGTTGTAAACCACTATATCAGTGTGCCCAGATCGCTTATCGATCGATTCGTTACCTATGCCACCCTTAATCCGTCAGACCTCTCCATTGTTCGTAGTGCCCTAGGGGCAGCCCTCTCCTTCTCTGCCCTCCTCCGAGTGGGCGAACTTCTGGCCCTCCGATGGGTCGATGTCCAGCTGTCGTCCGAGACACTCCAGATCACGGTCACACGAGCGAAGAACGACCAGTACGCGGAGGGAAGGGAGACGTTTATCTCCGCTAAGGAAGACTCCCCTGCCCTTGCCCTTTTCCATTCGTACCGGGAGAGAGTCCCGCCCTCAGTCTGGGTATTCCCTTCCTTCTCCCACCCCCTCTCCCCAATCTCGGCAGACACGTTCAGGCAAGACATCAAGTTTCTCTGCGACGCCGTTCAAGCAGAGAAGATCACCCCCCACCAGTTGCGGGCGGGGGGAGTCAACGAATCCCTTCGACAAGGAACTTCTCTAGAGGCCGTCCAGAGGAGGGGAAGGTGGAAGTCGGCCGGGGGGATCGCCCCATACATCCGTGACTCGTTGGAAGCTCAGGGAGGCGCCCTCTCCTTGTAGCCATTGTCCCCCTACCCTCTCTTTTAACTTGTTCTCTTGTACCATCTGTGCCATTGACTTCCGTCCCCTCCCCTTTTTTCCTCTCTTCCCTCGACATTTTGATGTTGTGTTTTCTCTAGACCATCTTTACTGTTTGTTTGTTGTGATCGTCTACGATCAACCTTAGTCTCGGTGATAACATTGTAAACTATTCCCGCCCAGGATAAAGCCGATGCCTAATGAGTCAAACTGCAGTTATCACGTATGGAGTTTACAACAGAAGTGATAAACAACCTTAGCGCAATAGAGCTCATCCCGCAACTTGGAAAAGGTCAAAATATCGATTTTCAAATTTTCGGTCGGAAGTTCATTTATGACCAATGAAAGCGCAATAACATGGGGGGAAACAAAGTCAAATGTTGTTTTCGGTCGTTTTAGATGATTTTGAGCCCAAATGAGGTAAATTGAAGATACGGAAGTACTCTTGTCCGGAACTCGTTTTTAGGTCGTTTCACCATATTGAGCCCGCTTTTTTTTCTAAACTCCGATTTCCCTAATTTTTGGGCAGGAGTGAGGCACATACATGTACAACAACTTAAGCATGATAACTCAAAAGGAATTTCCGATTTCCAAAGTTATGACATTTTTGGTTCCACCGACCGCTCCGCATCAGGATGAACACCACGAATGATTCTGTCAACATGAAAGTTGTAGCGCATGTTATGAGCTTTCTTTCTAAGCAAAGAACGACTTTCTATCGTTATTTTAAACGATTTTATGATCATTTTTGTGTTCCCGATTTGACTTTCGAAAAGTGATAGTCCAATGTTTGGCCTTCTGAATCTCGACGATGACGACAGATATCGAAATTCTGACGACGCAGTTTGAAAGAGCATCATTTGAAGTACTTCCCATAGAAATTTCTTCCAGATAGGATAAACTTTTTTCCTACCGCCGCGGCGTGGTCGATTCTCTCGCGATTCCTCTCATATGAGAGGAATCGCGAGAGAATCGACCATTTGAGAGGGACAGCGGCGGGAGGAATCAACTTAGTCCTATCGGGAAACAATTTTTATGAGAAGTAGATACTTTATGAGAAGTAGATACCTCTCATATATCAGGTTGTCCGGAAAATCTTTGTATATGGTTTTGTTTTAACACTGCTCGTTCCTAATGCACTTTGGATTTCTCTCATTCCTAGTGAATAACAAACAAATGATGCTCTTTCAAACTGCGTTGTCCGAATTTCGATATCTGTCGTCATCGTTGAGATTCAGATGACCAAACATGGTGCTATCACTTTTCGACTGTCAAATCGCGCTCACATAAATGATCATAAATCTGGTTAAAATTAAGATAAAGGTCCGTTCTTTTTTTCCAAAGAAAGCTACCATCCTGATCTATAACTTCACTATTGACATCATCATTCCTAGTCTTCATCCTGGTGCGGGGCGGTCGGGTGGACCAAAAGTTACGGAACTTTGCAAATCGGAAAAACTTTCTGAACGTTGCACGCACTATATGTACTACAACTTAAGCATGATAACTCACATGGACATGGTCAGAACTCACATATTCCGATCTGTACAATATTTCGGGGTTGGAATTTAGTCCCCATGGGATTCTCAAAACTGTTTGCGAAAGTTCCAAAATGTTCCTGGGAGTTGACTTATGAACGTTAATAACTTTTCCGTGCAAAATCCTTACGCAATCTCTGCGGCACTCTTCATCAGCCTTTTACCCGAACGAATCAACAGCGGCGGTGGTACAATGGTAGTGATATGAGGCGATGTGGCGAAGGATGTGGGTTCGTTCCCCTCCCTCGTGCAAATTTTTTGACCATTTTTGGAAGGTTGTTATTGCAAGTCCAATGTTCATACGTATTGAAATTGGCATGGTTTGAAAACTTACGGCTACATTTCAATGGATCTGGAGTTGAATAAAAAATAAAATATTTCGAAACTGTAAATGAGCTTCATTTACCGATGTTAAAATTTGGAACGTCTTTCGCTATGATGATGATAACAAGATGGATCCTCTATATCTCCCTGTACATGAAGATGAAAGCAAGTTCGTTGGTTTCGAAACACTTTTCTCGAATCTCTCGAACATAGCAATTGAAATGTAGCCGTAAATTTTCAAAACATGCACATTTCAAAACGTATGAACATTGGACTTGCAATGACAACCTTCCAAAAATGGGCAAAAAAATTTCCAGGGGGGAGGGACCGAACCCACATCCTTCGCCACACCGCCTCACATCACTACCACTGTTGACTCGTTCATGTAAAAGGCTGATGAAGAGTGCCGCAGAGTTTGCGTAAGGATTTTGCATGGAAAACTTATTAACACGTGTCTTCTGAGAGATTGCATGAATCCCACACCCCTGTTTGACAAAATGTTCAAAATGCTTCGATCTCTACCATATTATCATGGTTGATGTACCATATTATCATGGTTGATGTACGAAGATAAGAAACTTTCAGCTTAAGTTTCAAAGCCGTAAATTCAAAATTGCCTAAAAGCCGGCTCTGGAATTTTCAAAACTTCAAAATTCTGTATAATCGTTCAACGTTGAGCTACAGTGAAGGTAGACGGTGTAAAATTACCAGCTCGACGAGCTGAACATCTTTCATGTTGATAACTTTGAGAAAGGAGAAAAATATATTAGTGAAAAATTAAAATTCATTTTTTCGAGTTGAATTTTCGAAGAAATTTCAATGTCGTGAAAACAAATGTTCCAACCAACCACGAGATTATTATAGATTCGAAATCTACGCCTTTTTCTACCCCGTATAAACGTTTTTGCTGCCCAATCGTGAATGGTATTCGTTCTCATTTTTCGCCTTGAACGTGCTAAATCTCAACTTTTCTTGTTATTTCCAAATTTTCGTTTGACTGTAACAACTTCCTACAGCTTCCAATCGCGTTCTACTTTGGACGAGGAATCGTACTGGAGCATATAAGGAGGGTGGGTAGTAGCATTCCCATTTCACAAACATGTTAAAGTGATAAGCAAATATCGAAAGTGTGCAATAATAGCTTAAGTGGGTCCCGACCGTTTTTATTATTGAACATATTGTACGATAAAGCCCTTTACAATTGAACGTGTTTCAATATTTGGAAGGTTCCCAAATATTGAAACCTCTTCAATACTATCTCCCTTAGAATATAAGATGTTTCAATATTTGGGATAGTCGCAAAAATTAGAGTTGTTCACATATTTGGAGACTTCCAAACATTTGTTGTAAATATTTGTTATGAGTCTTTTCAGGTGATCTGGCTCGAGTTCGAGAAGAGATTTTTTATAGCACATTTTTATCAACAACACCAACAATATCATAAACATCAATTTGAGCAACAAGATGAATAAACTATTCAATTGTGCTATATGGAAGTGATAAATTTGTTCAATAATAGTCATTCTCTTAGGGATTATTCATAGGAATCAGAAAGAAGCAGACCAGAAGATTGCGCAGCTTTTAGCTTACTTGATCTATTGCGCGTCTTCTTCATAACACCACTCTCTCTCCTTTTTCCATCCGGAGTGTAGCAATCTTTGTACTTCTTGTTGTCACTCCAATCATCCGTCATCGTTGATTGCTTTTCTAGAAGCTCTCTTCTCAAACCGTCCGTGGTAGCAGTGAGGGTGGACACGCGATTCACCGAGCAGCGCGCAGCAACAGCTGCAAAATGTTGAATACACAATGATAAACTTTTCAGATTGAGGAATTCAGATAAATTGTTTGCACTCACCGAATGGACCAGGAGATGTTCCACATACGAATACGGCATTTCATTCGTTGTTCGATACGTCTAGATCCGCCTCGAACGAGAGCAGACGTAGGCACTGAAGGAGTTTATTGTAGAAATGACAAAATTATTAAGTGTGTCCGGCTATTGAATATTGTCGTACCGTTGAAATATTGTTGTAGTTATAGTTCCTTCGATCTTCATTTCTGTCATAAACGTGCACAGCCCAGAAGAAACTCTTGTTCAAGAAACTCTCCATCCACAGCACGCATCAAACAAGCAGAGACAGATGTTACAGGAACAGATCCCGATCCTGCATAGCATTTACAAAGTAGTTTCATAAGAAGACATTCTAAGATACCTTGGATGTTATTGAAAAGCGCGCAGCCGACTGAGACGATCGCTGCTCCGACATTGAAAGGTGGTGCCACTTGTGATGACAACTGGCTATTTCTTCTTTTTTCCCTTCTTCTATGTTCGAGGGCCTTGTTCATCACATCTTTAACTTCCGCTTCGGCTCCTCCAACTATGATGAAATTGAAATTGCGCAGCGGATCACTGTTGATGAGATGAACGATGTTTTTGACCGTCTCATCTTCAGCGAATGCCTGGAGTAATATAGAAATTTACATTGAAAAAAATAGGTGTAACCTCATAGTCCAAAATGTGAAGAGTGCAGGATGATTTGGAGATTTTGTTTACTTTCGTGATAGTCGGATCAATGAATGTGACGGGAGGCATGCATTTCTCGAGAGACTAAATCAATGTATGTCTTTGATTGCAAGTAATTAGCTCACCTGTAAGAAGGCATCAGTTGCCAGTTCTCCATTGCGCAGCCGATTGTTACCGGAGATCAAACGCCTGATGAAAATTAAATTTAATAAACTACCGTGAGATTCCACTAACTTGATGGCGTAGTATGCTACATACCTTTATATTATAAAGGTATTCAATATCAAAATATGTCAAAATGCAAACTTTTTAAAATTTCGAGTTTTCGTACAAAATGGTTGAAAAATCGAAATTTTAAAAAGTTTGCATTTTGACATATTTTGATATTGAATACCTTTATATGCTCCAGTATGACTCCTCGTCCAAATTTGAACGCGATTGGAGGCTATAAGTTGTTGTTACAGTCAAACGAAAATTTGGAAATAACGAGAAAAGTTGAGGTTTAGCACATTCAAGGCGAAAAATGAAAACGAATACCATTCATGATTGGACAGGAAAAAAGCTTATTCGGGGTAGAAAAAGGCGTAGATTTCGAATCTATAATAATCTCGTGGTTGGTAGGAACATTTATTTTCACGACAAATTTCATCGAAAATTCAACTGGGAAAAATGAATTTTAATTTTTTTCAGCATACCTATTCCTCAATGATGTACAGTCCAGTCAGATCCCTACATGAAAATGGGACTCCCCGGGAGTCCCCGGGTGTCCCCCCGCCATTTTGCGGCTCGGGCAGATAAAGAACTAATTCGAATTTTTGGTTTTCAGACTCAGGAGGTCCTTCCCGATCGATTGGTATATAATTCACTAGTCCGGATGCCCCTCGCCTTGGACGGGGGCCCCGTCCTAGAGGAGGTAAAAAATGTATATAATATATCTGACCCAGGGAATAATAGTTGACCCAAGGCTAATTATTGATTGGTATACGGTATTTCACCCAATGCTAATTATTGATTAGTATACGGTAGTTCAAATATCAAAGGTCAAAATCATAAATCTGACCCACGGAATAATAGTTGACCCATGACTAATTATTGATTGGTATACGGTAGTTGTCCCAATGCTAATTATTGATTAGTATACGGTAATGGACCGATGCCTTTCTATCGTCATCCATACCTCCCCTTCATATTTCGCAATCCGGACAGACGGCGTGACACTGCGCTTTATATTAGGTTGTCCGGAAAGTCATTGTGTATTTTTCAAAACTTTATTTCTTGGGGAAGGGAAAAGCATACGTTCAATTATACTTGTCCTCATTATTGACAATATGTGCCCAACGTACCTGAAATGTATGGATCCCCTCCCTTTAGAACCCGCCTAGGCGCGAATAAAAGTATTGCTTGAGAGCATACTCGAGACTTCCACGGTAATTGAACGACCTATCTCTAAGAACATATACCAGGTCTGCGAAAAGCCAGTAATCAGACGGGGTCATGCCAGTAGAATACGGGGGGTGAGGGAGAACCATCCATCCATATCCAGCCAATTCCTGCTTGACTTGATTGGAGACCTGGGGACCGGGGTCGCTTTTGTTGATTATACACTTTCTTGTCCTTCAGCCTTGAACGATCGACTTCCAACTTCAAATGCTGTAGTTATGTGACGTACTTGGCCCCGGTACTAGTCATGCCATCAGGGAGTAGCTCCGAGTAGATCACACCATCCACTCCTAACCACATTGACAGCTTGTTGTTCTTGGGGTGCAGGTCAAGTTTGGGGACACCCTGCGGGGTTTCTCCTTCTCCAACAAACTGGGCTCTGCTGTGGTTCTTATCGTAGAGGATCCATTTCTCATTCCCCATTATGAGCCGTTCCAGCCATCGATCCCCACCTTGGAGAATGAGGAGAGTAATGGAATCATCGACTCGACGGTCTCGGCTGGCTTGGCTCAGATCATCATGGGATATGAATCGACCGATAAATTTCATCCTTTCAAGAGATCTCAAGCCTTCTCTGACAGTGCTATGGTGGACTCTTAGTGTAATAGAAATTTCACGGGCACTTTGAAGTGGGTCCGTTTCAACAGCTTTCTTCAAAGTCTCAATATGCAACGAATGCGGTCTCCCAGATCGATCACATTCATTGAGGGAAAAGTCGTATTCTTCGAAGCGATGGATCCAATTCCTGAAGGTGTTGTAGAGAGGGCATGTGTATTATAAACATTCTTCAGTAGGGTCTCCGAATCCTCCATCGTGGTGTAGGATATAGTGAGGTAAAGCAGAACATGTCGGAAGTGGGTGGCCCCAGGAACATATATCGTTGCTCTACTAGAGCCTGACTGAAGGGAAGGGAATGGGGAGTTGCTTATTATAACGGCCCCTCACTGTTTGTTATTCACTGGGAATGAGAGAAATCCAAACTGCATTAGGAACGAGCAGTGTTAAAACAAAACCATATACAAAGATTTTCCGGACAACCTGATATATGAGAGGAATCGCGAGAGAATCGACCACTTGAGGGGGGTGAGCGGCGGTAGGAAAAAAAATTGTCCTATCTAGAAGAAATTTCTGTGGGAAGTACTTCAAATGATGCTCTCTCAAACTGCGTCGTCAGAATTTCGATATCTGTCGTTATCGTCGAGATTCAGAAGGCCAAACATTGGACTATCACTTTTCGAAAGTCAAATCGGGAACATAAAAATGATCATAAAATCGTTTAAAATAACGATAGAAAGTCGTTCTTTGCTTAGAAAGAAAGCTATTAAAATGCGCTACAACTTTCATGTTGACATAATCATTCGTGGTGTTCATCCTGATGCGGAGCGGTCGGGGGAACCAAAAATGTCATAACTTTGGAAATCGGAAATTCATTTTGAGTTATCATGCTTAAGTTGTTGTACATGTATGTGCCTCACTCCTGCCCAAAAATTAGGGAAATCGGAGTATAGAAAAAAAAAGCGGGCTTAATATGGTGAAACGACCTCAAAACGAGTTCCGGACAAGAGTACTTCCGTATCTTCAATTTACCTCATTTGGGCTCAAAATCATCTAAAACGACCGAAAACAACATTTGACTTTGTTTCCCCCCATGTTATTGCGCTTTCATTGGTCATAAATGAACTTCCGACCGAAAATTTGAAAATCGATATTTTGACCTTTTCCAAGTTGCGGGATGAGCTCTATTGCGCTAAGGTTGTTTCAAATAATGTAAAAACATTCCTGGAAACGACTCTCAAAAAGCGGGCATCTGGAAATGCAAAATACAACATGAGAAATCCAATGAAAGGCGCTAGAATGCACATAAGGTCAAACCGGACACAGGGACCTGATTCATGGCTAGAAATGTAGATCTCGACGAGATAAACATTTTATCTGTTGAAAGTAAGTTTCTATCTTATCGTTGAAGCGCGCTAGAGAGACTGCCATGAATCAGGTCCCTGTGTCCGGTTTGACCTTATGTGCATTCTAGCGCCTTTCATTGGATTTCTCATGTTGTATTTTGCATTTTCAGATGCCCGCTTTTTGAGTGTCGTTTCCAGGAATGTTTTTACATTATTTGAAACAACCTTAGCGCAATAGAGCTCATCCCGCAACTTGGAAAAGGTCAAAATATCGATTGTCAAATTTTCGGTCGGAAGTTCATTTATGACCAATGAAAGCGCAATAACATGGGGGGAAACAAAGTCAAATGTTGTTTTCGGTCGTTTTAGATGATTTTGAGCCCAAATGAGGTAAATTGAAGATACGGAAGTACTCTTGTCCGGAACTCGTTTTGAGGTCGTTTCACCATATTAAGCCCGCTTTTTTTTTCTATACTCCGATTTCCCTAATTTTTGGGCAGGAGTGAGGCACATACATGTACAACAACTTAAGCATGATAACTCAAAATGAATTTCCGATTTCCAAAGTTATGACATTTTTGGTTCCCCCGACCGCTCCGCATCAGGATGAACACCACGAATGATTATGTCAACATGAAAGTTGTAGCGCATTTTAATAGCTTTCTTTCTAAGCAAAGAACGACTTTCTATCGTTATTTTAAACGATTTTATGATCATTTTTATGTTCCCGATTTGACTTTCGAAAAGTGATAGTCCAATGTTTGGCCTTCTGAATCTCGACGATAACGACAGATATCGAAATTCTGACGACGCAGTTTGAGAGAGCATCATTTGAAGTACTTCCCACAGAAATTTCTTCTAGATAGGACAATTTTTTTTCCTACCGCCGCTCACCCCCCTCAAGTGGTCGATTCTCTCGCGATTCCTCTCATATATCAGGTTGTCCGGAAAATCTTTGTATATGGTTTTGTTTTAACACTGCTCGTTCCTAATGCAGTTTGGATTTCTCTCATTCCCAGTGAATAACAAACAGTGAGGGGCCGTTATAATAAGCAACTCCCCATTCCCTTCCCTTCAGTCAGGCTCTAGTAGAGCAACGATATATGTTCCTGGGGCCACCCACTTCCGACATGTTCTGCTTTACCTCACTATATCCTACACCACGATGGAGGATTCGGAGACCCTACTGAAGAATGTTTATAATACACATGCCCTCTCTACAACACCTTCAGGAATTGGATCCATCGCTTCGAAGAATACGACTTTTCCCTCAATGAATGTGATCGATCTGGGAGACCGCATTCGTTGCATATTGAGACTTTGAAGAAAGCTGTTGAAACGGACCCACTTCAAAGTGCCCGTGAAATTTCTATTACACTAAGAGTCCACCATAGCACTGTCAGAGAAGGCTTGAGATCTCTTGAAAGGATGAAATTTATCGGTCGATTCATATCCCATGATGATCTGAGCCAAGCCAGCCGAGACCGTCGAGTCGATGATTCCATTACTCTCCTCATTCTCCAAGGTGGGGATCGATGGCTGGAACGGCTCATAATGGGGAATGAGAAATGGATCCTCTACGATAAGAACCACAGCAGAGCCCAGTTTGTTGGAGAAGGAGAAACCCCGCAGGGTGTCCCCAAACTTGACCTGCACCCCAAGAACAACAAGCTGTCAATGTGGTTAGGAGTGGATGGTGTGATCTACTCGGAGCTACTCCCTGATGGCATGACTAGTACCGGGGCCAAGTACGTCACATAACTACAGCATTTGAAGTTGGAAGTCGATCGTTCAAGGCTGAAGGACAAGAAAGTGTATAATCAACAAAAGCGACCCCGGTCCCCAGGTCTCCAATCAAGTCAAGCAGGAATTGGCTGGATATGGATGGATGGTTCTCCCTCACCCCCCGTATTCTACTGGCATGACCCCGTCTGATTACTGGCTTTTCGCAGACCTGGTCTATGTTCTTAGAGATAGGTCGTTCAATTACCGTGGAAGTCTCGAGTATGCTCTCAAGCAATACTTTTATTCGCGCCTAGGCGGGTTCTAAAGGGAGGGGATCCATACATTGCAGGTACGTTGGGCACATATTGTCAATAATGAGGACAAGTATAATTGAACGTATGCTTTTCCCTTCCCCAAGAAATAAAGTTTTGAAAAATACACAATGACTTTCCGGACAACCTAATATAAAGCGCAGTGTCACGCCGTCTGTCCGGATTGCGAAATATGAAGGGGAGGTATGGATGACGATAGAAAGGCATCGGTCCATTACCGTATACTAATCAATAATTAGCATTGGGACAACTACCGTATACCAATCAATAATTAGTCATGGGTCAACTATTATTCCGTGGGTCAGATTTATGATTTTGACCTTTGATATTTGAACTACCGTATACTAATCAATAATTAGCATTGGGTGAAATACCGTATACCAATCAATAATTAGCCTTGGGTCAACTATTATTCCCTGGGTCAGATATATTATATACATTTTTTACCTCCTCTAGGACGGGGCCCCCGTCGAAGGCGAGGGGCATCCGGACTAGTGAATTATATACCAATCGATCGGGAAGGACCTCCTGAGTCTGAAAACCAAAAATTCGAATTAGTTCTTTATCTGCCCGAGCCGCAAAATGGCGGGGGGACACCCGGGGACTCCCGGGGAGTCCCATTTTCATGTAGGGATCTGACTGGACTGTACATCATTGAGGAATAGGTATGCACCTCTCTCACACAAGCCATCACTCAAGCCTATTGGCACAGCGCAGCCAACAATTTCACGGTCTTACATGGCATTTCATGGCAAATTTCCTGAAAAACATTCGCGTCGAGACCAATCGCGAGAGAGCATGTAAATTCACGAGAGATTTGCTCTCTTTCTCTGCGCTCTCTTATCTCTCGCTCACCCCCTGTAGAACGCCGTGTCTTAAATGTACCTGCATCAGTCATATTAGGTTGAACGGAAAGTCTTTATAAACCGATTTGCTGGATCACTGCTCTGTGTAGGAGACCTTTGGCGTTCCCTCGCCTCTAGTGAATAACACACGACGAAGGGACTATCTGGTCAACAACTCCCCATTCCACTCCTTTCATTCTGCCACTAGTAAGACCACGATGTTTGTTCCCACGGCCTTGCACATCCGCAACGTTCTGTTATTCTTATTCCTCTCTCACACTACAATGAAGGAATCGGAATGTCAGTTGACTGAAGTCTACGAGTCATATGCCCCTCACTACCAGACCATACGCAATTGGTACCAACGCTTCGAGAAGGGGGACTTTTCCATGAATGATCATGACCGGTCTGGGAGGCCACCCGAGCTGGATTTGGATGCGCTACGGACCGTAGTGGAATCGGATCCTTTCAAAAGCTCCCGCGACATGGCAGCCACACTTGGGACCAGCTTGACCACCGTGTCGATGATTCCCTTTCTCTACTCACTCTTCACGCTGGAGATCGATGGTTGGACCGTCTCATAACAGGGGACGAGAAGTGGGTCTACTATGAGAATCACCATAGGAGGGTACAATGGGTGGATGCCAATGAGACCCCACAGGACGTCGCAAAGCCTGACCTTCACCCCAATAAAATCTTGCTTTCTGTCTGGTGGGGAGTGGATGGCCCGATTTAGTGGGAGCTTCTACCTGAGGGGCGGACAATTACTGGAGATGTCTACACGAAACAACTACGGAATCTCAAGAAGGCAGTCGCACAATCTCCCCTGAACGGCAAGAAAGTGTACTATCAACAGAACAGGATAACGACCCCATGTTGAACGGCAGGTCAAGCAGGAGCTGTCCAAATATGGCTGGATGGTTCTCCCTCATCCACCGTATTCTCCTGACTTGGCCCCCTCGGATTATTGGTTGTTCTCGGATCTGACCTGTCATCTCGATCAGAGATCATTCACTTCCCGTGGAGCGATCGAGGCCGCACTCAAGCAATATTTTATTCGCACCGAGATGGGTTATATAAGGAGGGAATCCATAAGTTGCCTGAACGTTGGAGATTTGTCGTAGATAACAATGGTGCATACGTTTGATTTCGCTCTTGCGCTTTATTGTCAGAAGAAGGGAAAAAAAAGTTTATAAAGACTTTCCGTTCAACCTTAGCACTTAGCACCCCACTCACCCACGGCACCAAAAGAATATTCCTTAAAGTTACCCAACAAGGACGAAGCCCTGATCTCACCCTGATCCCGTCGCGTGTACGAGAGAGTATGCAAAAGTGAGAGAGCGCGGATCATTTCCGGCTTTCCCTTGAGGCTATTATTGATTTTTAGCATTTTTGTATATTCATTCTATACTAATTCAACCATCGGCTATTCGATGGAGGACAAAAAAAATGGGTCAATTTCGTCCTTGTTGGGTAACTTTAATAGCTGTCCCTTGATCAAGACAAAAAGGGCATGCGCCAGGTGATGAGTGCGACTTCAGATTGTAGACTTTTCTCCTCGCCTAGAACCACTGTATCTGTTTGGGGAGACGAGAGAAGAGCGCCGTTTTCGCATGAAATCGACTCACTATTTCACTCCAATTTCCGTTCAACCTTAGCACTTAGCTCCCCACTCACCCACGGCACCAAAAGAATATTCCTTAAAGTTACCCAACAAGGACGAAACCCTGATCTCACCCTGATGATTCCTGATGACCCTGACCTTATGGACAAATTCGATTAAATTTGAAATTCTGAATCCGCACGTCACGGCGGTTCCAACCATGTAACTCGTTTGGCTCGAAATTGCGTCAATGAAAAGTTGAATTTTTAAAAATTATTGTAATAATTCGCGAAAAATGGAGTGGATAGGCGCAATCAGCATGAAATTCTACCCCGGAAACCCTATTCGCGTAATTTTAGCACTTTCCAGAGAGGCGGCATACTCGAAAACCCGTTTTCGACGTGACGCCATCTGGAGCCAACGACGATTCTGGGGCAAAATGAATGTGCCCACCGTTTTCAGAACATTCAATTACCCCAAAGCATATTGTTTCAGGAAATCGAGGTTTTTTTGCTGTCCCGGAACCTGTCGGATCTGCTCGATTCTTAGGCGAACGGCCTCATATATGATATATTGTATTGTCTATAATATATTGTCTGTTACGCACATGCATGCTTACTTGGTCGTCATGCGTGCAAGATGCTGTGATCCTCTTTAATTGCTTATCATTCTACATCGGTAATTTTGTGAGCTCGTTATCTGCCCATCTAACGATTCGATCGTGAACTCGATATGAAGGATCTTTCGTTCCCAGATATATCGCAGTTAAGATCACGCAATCGGGCTTGGATCGCAGATGATCGTCCGCGTCGAGACAGACTAATGTGAAGGGCCAAACTTTCCTCCTAAAGATACCTTTTAATAATGTTAATGCTCATGAAATTTACTTGGTGTTGTCTTTCACTTTGATTCCATCAAAGCTACGTGCAAAGTGGAGAATCAACGGCGAATCGCCGTGAGAAATGAGATTTTTCAACTCTCGACAGGACATTGGACAAGAAGTGATTTGTCCCTCGAGGGCCCTCACGAATTCTTCGTTGTACATCCAGTAATGCGGAGCGAAAATATGAGAGAAAGGAGTGAATTTGTTCTTCGAGTGAACATAATACCACCTCAGATTAAACTACTGTAAGAAAATAAAACATTCCGCGCATTTCTCAACATTACGCATCGTGAAAATGGGCGGAGCCTGAATTAAATAATCACGCGTGCGAGTGCGATTTGTGTGCGGCAGTGCAAACTGCGCCAAACTCGTTCTTTCGTGTTGTGTTAACACATTTGAAATTCGTTGTACATCGATTTAGTTACTACTTTAAACAATAGCATAGCGAATGGCGTAAATTGCGCGAATGAAAAAAAATCGCTTGTCGAAATCGTAAGTGCGACCCATTGATAAAGGGCCGATAATCAACAATTTGGCCCAAATTATTTGGGCCGATTGGAGGCGGAGCATGCTAAACAGAGAATTGTAAAAGCTGAGCATTTGAATCTTACAATACCTTGCTTCACCCTCTTCGCATTGCAAGCACATCTCGACTCTAGCAATTTTAGATGATTAGAATAAGGTTCTCTTCATGCGAAATTCATTTGAAATAATATCACAGTCAAAGTATCGATTAATCGCTTAAATTTCCTAGGGTTTTTAATTTAATTGTTTACGCTATCTAAACCTGCTTTAGACTAAGTCGTTGTAAACAAGAAGTACATCCTATACAGATCTTGAGGAGATAACTTACTGTTAGACAATTCGTCTGCAAAAAATTGTGTTTTAAAACGCTGTCTCCCTTAGAACGGAGGGGTAGGTGGCACAATCGTTGAAAGTCATCCAATGAAGCTCAAACTTTAGGGTTAGAGTGCCTATGGGTGGGACACACTTCAGCCAAAAAACTAGACCAAAAAGTTGATCTTTGAACTTTGGAATCCGAAATTTTCAAAGTGATTTAAGCACGGCGTGTTATACACCAATCGAAAGAGCATAAAAAGTTATGTCATAATCCAAGTTTTCAATACATTAAACCACACGGTGTTTCAGAAAAGTGAGAAAAACTGCAAAATTTGCATGTTTTCAATTTTCAAAAAAATAAAGCACCACTTTCCTACAATTTCCACATCGGGAAAATGAGATATATGGTGTAAAATTGCATGCCAAATCCAAAAAAAAATCCCGTTGATGAAATCGGTACCACAAGTAGACTTTTCGGCGAAAAACTAGCACGCAATCGTCGACTCAGGTTCGATTCCGCCCGACGGCATGAACTTTTGCCAACTTTTTTCTTGCTTATTTGGTCTTTTTATCAATGTCTTTGACTGTTGTTGCTATTTCGTGTCATTTTTATGAGATCCAGCTCGTTATAATGTTGCGATTTGCTTTATCTGCGCAAACATTTCCAGAATCGGTGTACAATTTCAAATGTCAAGGCTAACTTTCATTTATATACGAAGTTTACAAGAAGTTCTACCTCAATTGGAAAGAGGAAACTCCAGAGGAAAGACTGAATGCAAGACAGATTGACTCGTACTACAGTCGGATCAAGACAGAGAGAAGAGACGGTTCTGTGAAGGAAGCAAAGAAGAAAGGAGGGAAGAAATGCAAGAGTACGAAGAGAGCCGATGATGGAATGGATGTATGCGAGAACGATGAAGATGATGAAGAGGACATCGATGATGGCATTGACGAAGGAGTGTTCGACGATGAAGACTTCAAGAGTGACAGAGATCTCGTATCAGGTTGATCATAAAGTGTTGTCCGATTTTAACCAATGTGCATTCTGGCATCTCCCTTCGTTCGTTTTTGCCCAATCAACCCAGGTCTATTAGTGGTAGATAGGGACGTCTACACTCTCTTCAGCGCACACTATCATAAATCTGTCCGACCAAGGAAACGAATACAGCAATGTCCCAAACTTCATGTGAGCGACCTATACCCTGACTTTTTGAAGGATCAGCATTTCATTTAGAACAGATATATGACCCTATCTTTACCACATTAGTAAAGGACGATTGTCGTATGTTGCACCGGCAATATTGATGCTGATCAGCCTCGAATGGCCTATTAGAGATAGGCGCGTAATCCGAGTTTGGGATTTCATGAAAATTGTCACGACTAGAGTGCGGAGAGGAAGAGGAAGAGGAAGACTCTGCCGCTCTTTTGGGGGGAGAGCGAGGAATGAGGAAGAGGGAGGGGAAAGTGCAAAGTCTTCCGGAAGACTTTTCGGTCTTCCGGAAGAGTTGGAACTTTTCCACACGGATTGGTTCAAAATTTGACTGTTTTGGTGCATTTTCGCATTCCATTTGCATGTTGCGCCTACCCTTTGCATCGCAGGCGGAGATTATTCAGTCTCTGCCCCAATTTACATGCGCCAGCAGAGTGCAGACGTCGAAGTTCAGTCTAGGCGTTATCACACGTTGCTTTATCTGATTCTTCTTGATCTTTCTTCTAGTTTTCGTTGCGTCGTCCTGTTTTCTTCCCTGCTAAACCCGTCCCTAACCCAGGAACCTCTTCTCGGGCGCCACTCAGCTCTGGTTCGGCGACCAACTGATCAGGCTCGTTTTTCTGCCTTTCTTTGTTCTGTTAGTGACCCTTTTGGTTTCCTTTACTATGCGAATCTTGATCACTTGTCGTATCCGTGCCAACTATGCGACGTGTGCCACACCTCGAGCAGCTTTGCCCTGCACAACAACGGCTTCTCTCATGCGTGGACTTTAACCTAGTTCAGTAAATGTTTTTTCTTGTGTTTCCCGCTTGTTGATTGCCCGGATTGACTATTTCTTATGATTTTTTCCTGTGTTCATTCGTAATTTCAACGCGAGACTCTGGTTTCTCCCAACCAGTTGCTGGGGAACCCGCCAACAATGTCAGAGCAATGGCTACCAACTGATCAAGGCACTGGTTAGCAACTGGTTAGCCTAAGCTCCGCCCAACTGGTTAACCAGTTGTTAAACAGTTGTTGACCAGTTGTTAACTAGTTAGAGTGGGCGGAGGTTAGGCTAACCTCCGCCCTTGAAAACCAGTACCCTGACCAGTTCGTGACCATTGCTCTGACCAGTTGTTGGCGGGTTCCCCAGCAACTGGTTGGGAGAAACCAGAGAAGCTGTCCTACCAAACAATGCCCGTTGCGCTGCTCATGCCCATTCTGACCTCAAGACCGGGAGTCTACTGAACTCAGGCGAGGACTAGGCATTTTACTGTGAGTGTTTACTGATTTTTTGTCTCTGAACAGCTCTTTTCTGTAATTGTTACTGTTGATTGGTAGCCTTGGTACCGAATAGCTGATTTCCCCCCTAGAAGTAGTTCTAGTTCCTATACCAGATACTGCCTCTCCCTTTTCAGAAGCTTCTCTCACTGCTTCATCTCCACTGCTCCCTCTACGTGTTCGTCTTCTCCCTTGGAGCAAGCAGACAGACTCTGAAGACACCGTAAGAAGAATTTGCGGAGTCCCTGCCTTCCATTGACCCCTCAAAAATTTCCCCATTTCTTAGCATTGTTGGTCCTTAGTGTAATTTCTGCCCCTTTGTCTTCTGTTACGCGAATCCTATCTATTTCAGCCTCTCTCATTATCTTCCTGACCTGTGGAGGAATCCTCTAACAATCGCCCTTACGAGTCAACTACTGTCCGTATTTATAGTTTTGGATGTTGTATTCACCTTTTACTGCCACAATTTGCAATGATTATAAGTGTTTGTTGATTAACAAGTTTTTTTCCTATGTTTTGATTCAATATTGTGACAAGCGGTATGGATAAATTGATCTTGTGTGATTCTGACACCGGAACCCTCTTCCCTCTACCACTTCCACCATTTTAAACACAGAAACAAGAAAAAAACAATGAAACAGGCTTGTTTGGAATTTTGGTCTTCCGGCAGACCTCGCAGTCTTCCGGAAGAATTTCCCCCTCCCTCTCATTCTTCCGGAAGAGCAAAACTCATTTCGCGCCGCGCCGAGCGGTCTTCCCTCTTCCTTTCCGCACTCTAGTCACGACACTTTTCTGGAGTATTGTATCTATACCGACGGCCCTTTATATTTCATTTATTCATAAATGTGAACTACCTGTCCAATGCATGTCAAAATAATCTTTGGGAGAGAATGTGGCTCTCCATTCATGAACAGTGTTCTTCGGGGTTTAGGTGTCCCATTTTGAACATCAAAATACCCACTTTTGGCGTTTTTGTGCTAGCCCTGTTATTTGAGGAGCAGTAATTTCGTGCTCAAATTAATGAACAACCCTTACCCTATCCGTCATCAATTTGGAATATTATGGGGGTCGCTACTTTTTCTAGGATAATCCGTGTCCGAAGACCATCCAGGTGAGGTATTTCGGCATTTATATCGAAAAATAATTGAAAAACAAATATCACTTTTTTAGATAAGAAAGCCAATTGGGCTCTTAAATATTGATGTAATAGATAACCCTTAAAGTAATGATGATTACGCCCATAGGTAGGTGTCCGTCTCGTTAATCCTCGAAACAGGTGATTTATTCGAAAGAACTCTGCCTTTTCTAAATGTCCATGATTCATCGACCTGTACGAAGCACATAACGAATTCAGCAGCTCTCTCTTTTCGAAACTAGGTAGTGCACGACTAGTGCTTTTTGACAAAATTTGTGAGCATATATCTAAAAATTTCTATGAGAAGTACAAGAACTTTAAGAAAAATCGTATTTTTTCTGAAAATTTTAAAGTTACGCGGGGCTTTATTTCTCGCGCAGTAGAAGTACATGCACCATTTCATCGATACTATTCAAAAAGCCGAACATGTCCCTATATATTGGCATCATGACTATATGTGGTGATTTGAGCCAAGCAAACTATACGAACTCAAAGTTGGGGTCGGAAATCGGACAAAACTTTATGACCAACCTAATAGAAGAGTCGGTCATGAACAATCTCGGTGAGATCTTGACATGGAGCAACCGATTGAAATCATGGAAGAGGAACTGACCGCACCCAATACCATAGTGGAGGCCAAACCGGAGGCAGAGGTTTTTGGAATTGCAACGGAGAAACCGAAGCTGCGTGGAGCACACGGAATTCTCGCTGCTAATCAGAACCCTGCTATTCAATGCTACTCTAATATGCTTTCCTATTTCGTTCTATCTCTCTTATTCTATTCACTTTGCTTGTCAAATAATTTATAAAATACATTACTGCAAGATAATAACAATTAAAATGACACGAAATAGTCAAAGAGTCAACAACAGTCAAAGACATTGATAAAAAGACCAAATAAGCAAGAAAAAAGTTGGCAAAAGTTCATGCCGTCGGGCGGAATCGAACCTGAGTCGACGATTGCGTGCTAGTTTTTCGCCGAAAAGTCTACTTGTGGTACCGATTTCATCAACGGGATTTTTTTTTGGATTTGGCATGCAATTTTACACCATATATCTCATTTTCCCGATGTGGAAATTGTTGGAATGTGGTGCTTTATTTTTTTGAAAATTGAAAACATGCAAATTTTGCAGTTTTTCTCACTTTTCTGAAACACCGTGTGGTTTAATGTATTGAAAACTTGGATTATGACATAACTTTTTATGCTCTTTCGATTGGTGTATAACACGCCGTGCTTAAATCACTTTGAAAATTTCGGATTCCAAAGTTCAAAGATCAACTTAGGCACTCTAACCCTAAAGTTTGAGCTTCATTGGATGACTTTCAACGATTGTGCCACTTCCACTCCCGAATCTGACGTTCTTACGGAGACAGCGTTTTAATTGTTCTTTGAGTTCTAATAAGTCCGTGTTGGCGAAAACTGTTTTCGGCACGAGAGAAAAGATGAGAAATATTACGGTAGATTTTGAAATGTTTGTAGGAAGTACTGTAATTTTTCATTATCTACTGCATTGCTGCAACTACATTTCATGACAGCTATGAGCTGCAGTGCTTTTGTGAAAATATATTTATTGTATTTAAAATTTAAAATTTATCAAATAAGTTTAAAATATGTTTAATAAAGAAACGAGGGCGGGAATGAGAAAATAAATGACTCAGCGAAATTGAGTTGGCACACCGTACCACACGCATCGCACCAACTTCATGCGGGCGGCTTGCACTACACCGAGGGCAGGGCTAGAGTGAACACTTCATACGGATTTAAATTGAAATTTTCTTAAATTTTGCCAAGGCATTCTGATTCTGCATCGCCGATAACCTAATAGCCATACAAAAAGATTTTTTTGGAAGAATTTGAAATTCTTGCAATGTAGATTTAAGTTCGCGCCGGCGGTGAGGTTTACCACCAAAATCTGGCCTTTTACCGGATTCGAAATTAGACTTTCCGGTTTTGGTGCTCCCTACGTAGATGATTTAGGTGTTTTTGCATCGTATGATGTGGTCAAGTGCGGGCTAAGCTGATCGACGTCGACAGCGTGTCGCGACAGCGAATGGAATACCTTACTGAGACCGGAGTCGAGTTCCCTGTGCACGCGAATTCCGTCAGGATAATCACAACTCCTAAAGAATTTTACGATTTAATAATTGTGAGTTAAAAGCTACCTTGCATATTTTAATAACTATTTCCTTTCTAGGAACGTATCGGTAGCGCGAATAAGCGAGTGTATCTGAGTAGTCTCTACCTGGGAAGCGGTAAACACGAGTCTGCAATTGTGAGTTTTAAAGTTCAAATATTTCTATTTTCCGTTTCGATTGTCGCTTGTCGACTCGACGGCTGTATATTGCAATATTTTATTGCTTGTTATTGCGACAAAACAGGTAGATGGTCTGTCGAATCGTTTGGAGGAGACCGGGTCACTAGAAGTGAGCATTCTTCTCGATTTCATGCGTGGAACGAGAGGGGAAACGGAAGGGAAGAGTAGCACCACATTATTGAAGAAGATTGCCGATAAAGCGAAGGTAATCTTATTTTACTGTTTTCACAATGGCTAAAAGTGCCTATTTTTTTCCCCTTTGGCCAATAACCACACTGGATTAAATATATTTCTAAAGAGCTAGGAAGAGAGAGAGCCGCTAGTATGGAGTACTCTCTACTTGCGAGCCTCTCGACTGATTTCAACATCATCTGAAGAAGAGCTGCTGTAGTTAATAATAATAATAATTTTTTTTTATCTCGCCAAAGGCAAGAAAAGACCTAAAGTTTGCAGGATAAATTGGATCAGTGGGAGGGAAAACTGCTGTGAGAATAGTTCGCGTAGCAATCTGGTGTGCGGTGTTGAACGCGGTAATGAGCGGAGCAACAGAACGTTTTTTTTGTTTCCCAACCAGGACGATATTGACCCTCTATTTTTATCCCCCCGTCGAATAGCGGATGAATTTGCTGAAAAGAGTATACAAAACTGCGAAAAATAAATAATAGCCCCATGGGAAGGCCGGAAAGAATCAAAATGCTACACAACGCAAGGAATGTACCGTAGTAAAATGTGCATTTTTAAAATTTGTTCAATAATTCGGTGACTTGTATCGCGCTGTGCATTAAACAGAAAAATGGATAAAATTTGCAATAATTTAAAGTGTGCGAAGTTAGGCGGTCACGAATGTCGATGAGTTAGGGGGTTAGGTTGTTATTAGGGTTCCCTTGATGGAATTATTTGACTATTGGAATTCCAAAACCCTCCACTCACTTCCAAAGTCGAACTCGTATACGAGCTGTGTGCAATTAGATTTTCATTTGAAATGGAATTCCATTATGGAAATTTCGAAATTGAGTGGAGAAAATCAAAGAAGAATCAGTACTCTATTCAAATAGAATTCCAAAAGTTTCGGAATTCCATTCCACAGCTCCACGCGAAGGGAATGGGAGGAATAAAATTACGTCACTCCTTTGTCCTCGCCATTGGAATTCCGGAATCAATTCCATCAAGGGAACACTAGTTGTTATACTACGAAAACGTGAAACTTGGATAAGATTCGCGAGGTATTGGCTGTTAAAGAAGAAATGCTTGCAGATATTTCTATTTCATACTCCTGAGCTTCGGGGAGTACTGAGAAGTGTGCTTGGAGAACGGAACAATGAAATAATAGGACTACAACATATGAAGCTGTACGTCTTCGATGATTCCCTCCTAATTTCAGGGTGAGAGGTTAAGGGAATACTTGTCCCATTCAGAGATGTTCAGAGCGAATCTCTCCGATTCTTATTTCACTGATCGACAGGATCGCTATGTATTCATTGAGAATTGCAAAGAACTTGCGGATTTCTTCTGCTCTGGTATGCTTGGACACGCCTTTGTTTGACTTGTATTATTATTTTTTAATATTTTTATTATTATGACTTTATTTGGACAATGGGCCTGATGCGCAGGTTCCCGTGCTTGTGGAGAAAGTTTCGCAATCACTATTGGCGAAACAGTTTAAGTGCGCCCCCCCCCCCCCCCTCCTCCCAACCCATTTCGTAATCTGAACAGACACGAAGAATCTGCGCGTATCTATAGGCAATAGTTATAGATGTTGCTATATAAAGAAATCCCGTAGCGTCTGTCTGTTCCTTTATTCGCCTGTCACACTTTTTTTCCAAATCGCTCTAATTTGCTTCAAAATCTATTTGACTAAGACCTTGACCATATGAGTCCCTTTTACGAGCACTCAAAATTTGATCTTTGATCTTTTCCTTCGAATCGATGTATCTCAAAATCTCGACGTATCTGTATCTCGATGTCTCAAAACCCTTGGCGAGCGCTTTCATACTTTGCACTTTTATCTTTTTCTTAAAATCGTTCTAACTGTTCATAACCGGCCGTGAACGCTTTGGAAGGTACAATTCAACTCCACATCATATAGACTTTCAGTTTTTTCAACTATTGCATAATGATGATGCAATACATGGAAATTGATAAGTTTGAGGCTTTACTCTTAAACTTATCATGGAGATGCCGTGCCTTCACCGTTGTCACTCCCTATAGGGGCCCTTTAAAAAGCAAGAACGATGTCGTCATTACTACGTAATATCACGCGTCTTCTGAGAGATTGCATGACCATGCGGAACCAGGAGCACCAACTTGCAGCAGTATCCTCAAGATATTTATGCCAAAGTATATTGGGGACGAGTAAACTTTTCGGTCCGTTTTTTACAGAACCGGCTTTTAGGCTTTTCCGGTTTCGGGTCCGGCTCTGTCATATATCAACTCACAGATGAGCTACAAGGATGGCATTGATCTCAAAATGTGCGAAACATGATTTCCAACAACTGTTATGCGGAAATTCTAAGTCTTCTTCTTCATATAGAAAATTTGAAAAAAGTGGATCCAAGAGCGATAAATAATTCCTACCGTCTTAGGAACCCCCCCCTTTTTTCTCCCACTTTCCGTTTTATATTTGAATTCTAGAATACCGAGTTAGTTTAGAAAAATTAAGGTCTGACTCTAGGTAGGGGTGGGGTAGGCTTTTATGGGCCCCAATATTGGAAAAATGTAAAAAAAACTTTTTCGTTTTTCTATGTTGTATATAAATCGGATTTCAGTTTCAGTCTTACAACAATTCGCTTACAATAGTTTGGAACCATCATTAGTTCATTTACGAGTAATTTGGAGGGCATCCGAGAAAAAATATTATCCATTTTTCCATGCCGTGAGTATGAGCAATTTTTTTCGAAAAAAATAATATTTTCTCGGATGCCCTCCAAATTACTTGTGAATGAATTAATGTTGGTTCCAAACTATTCTAAGCGAATTATTGTAAGACTGAAGCTGAAAGTCGATTTATATACAACATTCAAAAATGAAAAAAAGTTTTTTGACATTTTTTCCATTATTGGGGCCCATAAAAACTTATCCCACCCCTATCTAGACCAGACCTTAGCTTTTCTAAACTAACTCGATATCGTAGAATTCAAATCTACACACGTCATGACTTTTTCCAACAACCACTTTCAAAATGAGCACAGCACAATAAAACTACCGTATTTTGCACCGTGCGGATGGTATCCCTGTACTTTTGTAGAAATTTGAAAAGTGCAAAATTTACTACGATAGTATTTTGTAGAAATTTGAAAAATGGCCATAAAATACGGTAGAAATTACAATTGCACCCTGATACTACGGTACAGCGGAACAACCGTCGAAAAAGCCGGGGAAAAGGAATCACGTCGTGTAACTGTTTCTGTGTTTTTGAATGGGACCTTTTCTCTAAACACTGTGTTGGAAAAAATCATGTCGTGTCTACAACGAAAAGTGGGAGAAAATGGGGGGGGGGGGGGGTTCCAAAGCCGGTAGGAATTATTTTCCGGTCTTGGTCATAGAAATTCCGGTCATAGAATTTCCACGTTAACATAAGAGTTATTGGAAATCATTTTGGGGGTCCGTTTTCATGCAATCTCTCAGAAGACGCGTGATATACAGTAAGCATATTCTTAGGCCTAAGCCTAAGTGAGGCTTCGGGAAGCCTAAGCTGTGTGATTACCCTAAATAGATCCAATTTATAATCATGGCGCGTTTTTAAATCGCCACAAGCATTACTGTACTCTGTGCACAGTTTCGTGCATTTTCAAAGTATTAGGTTGGTAAGAAAGTTCTGTCGCGTTTCTCGTATTTTACATTTTGGTTTATCCTGCCCTTCAAAGTTGATCAATCTTCATACGATCTTCAGTTGTCTAATAGTGCTTGGTTACTCTTTCGAGAAAACGTTGTCACAGTATTCTCCAATTGCTAATTCTGGCATAGTCGACTGCCAAATTCAGCGAAATTTATTACCAACGATATGTTTTATTTGCAGATGGTTGAAAGAAGAAATGTGATATGGGCATAACTAACATGCTATTGTAGAGTGCAACAAGTGGGCATGTTTTTTATTGCATAACAGTAAGAACGCCCCATTATGCCAACTTGGGATCAGCGCTAATTCTGAAAATTGCACTGAATTGAATTCTGTTGATAAGCATTTCTCATCCCTGAAGATTTAGCGATTGATCCAGTAAGCTCAACTTTAGTGAGTAGTGAAGTACTCTGTATGATTAGTGTTTACCTTAAATTGGACAGTGGTAAACCTAACTGTTCGTAAGCTACAGTTTTTCAAATGATGAAACTAGGGACGGCAACGGTGTTAACGAACGAGCAAAACAATTCACAAATTGGTATGCAATTGAATGCTATGCCTACCCCATTTCGACTTTTCACTTTATTGGGGTGTCCGGAAAGTTCGTATAATGCTTCGGAAAAAAGTCAGTTCGCGATCAAATGCAGTGATTGCGCAATCTGTTTGTCAACGATGTATTGCATCATTCTGACGTTGAGTAGTGAGAGGATTTAATCAGTCTCCTAGTTGCTACATTGATTCTTGTGATGGACTCCCATCTCTACCTCCGAGCAGTTTTACTTCATTACTACCGTCTTGGCCGATCCGTGAAGGAGGCCCACTCTGCCCTGGCCCAGTCGGAAGAAGCTGACGCCCCCTCCATATCCTTCTGCTATAAGTGGTTCTCCCGCTTCAAGAAAGGGGAGTTTGGAATCGATGATCAACCCCGCTCTGGACGCCCTCCCTCCCTCGATCAGCCTCTCGTTCTCCGCACACTGAAGCGCAAGCCCATGGCCAGTGTGCGTGAGTTGAAGAAGGATACTGGTACTCCCAGATCAACGGTGTCCGATATCCTCCATCGATCTGGGAAGAAGCCGAAACTCCCACAAGTGATTCCCCATGACCTCTCCCCCGAACAGCTGAAAAATCGTGTTCAAGTCTGTCGGGAATTACTCCATCGTAGATCCAATCGTCGATGGGTCAATTCCATCATCGCTACAGATGAGAAGTGGATCACGTACGATAACCCTGTGAGGAGACTGCAATGGGTGGATGCAGATGAGAAGCCCACGCCCGTCCCGAAGAAGGAAGAGCACGGAAAGAAGGAACTCCTCTGCTTCTTCTTCTCAGTGCTCGGTCCCATCTACTGGGAGATCCTCGCCCCTGGCACCAGCATCAATACCGACCTCTTCTCTGAACAACTGGAAGATGTCGCGATCAGAGTCCCTCCCAGACTCCTGAACCAGGGCAAAATTCTTCTTCTGATGGACAATGCTCGCCCACATCGAGCGAAGATGACCCAGAAGAAAATGGACGAGCTGAAGATCGAGAGGATTCCCCATCCACCGTATTCCCCGGATTTCTCCCCATGCGACTACCACTGCTTCCGCTCTCTCTCTGACTTCTGCAAAGGAAAGAAGTTCAAGAATCGAGATGAAGTTGTGAGGGCTTTCGTGAACTGGGCGGTCTCGAAGAAACCCGCATTCTGGAAGAGAGGAATCGAGACCCTGCCCAATCGCTGGAGGGAGGTAGTGAGAAAGAAGGGGGCATACATTGGTCACTGAGAATTGTAAAGCATTGAATAAAAAATAAAAACAAAAAATTATACGAACTTTCCGGACACCCCAATAGTTTAAAAAAATAATGATCAAATCAAGAGAAAAACAATAATAAACATAAGTCAAAATGCCGACGCTTTCAGTCCAAGTGGAGCGCATCTCAAGTCACTCCTTTACTCCTACCTATCGCAAACTGAAAGACTTGTAGTTACATGACTAACGTCGCAACAATTTCGTATTTAATTATTCTATGTAGAGCGCACTCTGAAAAATCTGAATGACGTAATCGAAGAAGAATACAAACTTTAATCGACCAAGAAGACAAAATCGATCACTGCTTCTACACAAACTACGGTAGTTCGCCGCGTCAAATTCACAATAATCAGTTTTAAATCAATATCTGTAAATGGGGGAACTGTTCACGCCTTGTTTGCATATGAAAAATCCATTACTCGTATATGAATAGCATACTAAAAAAGATCGCATGAACAGTTCCCCCATTTAGAGATATTCTGAATTAACCAAATTTACAACGGTAAAATGGTCAACTTTCGCGGCCTCGTTCTCTAATATCTTTTATTTATATTTATTTTTATTGTGAAAACATTTTTTTGTGATTTATAATCTAGTTAAACTGAGGAAATGAAGCTTCAACACTTAATTCTGAAAACACGTATATTTTCGGACGTTTCGTGCGTCTTCATTTCTGCAACATGTCTCTTCTTGTCATGCTTGGTGTTCTTTCAATATTTGTTCATATTCATTCCCATCAATAAAATAGTTTAAAAATCACATTAAATATTTTTTAAAAATGTTTTAAAATATTGAAAGAATTTGGCTTCAAAAGTACGGTAGATTGAAAGCAAAAGCGTCGGAAGTAGGCAACAAATATTCCGTACTCAAAAATTCCCGTTGCCGTCCCTAGATGAAACCGAAAATTGTTATTTGAAATCAGCCTTTTTTGCAATGTGTAGCTTCCCACACATATCGAATGCCGGATGTTATGAGATAATATGGATGTATAGCTCTAGTGTTATCACCCTTCAAAGCAGTAGAAGCAATTGGCAGCTCTTATTCAAACGGCTGAGTTAAAAAAATAACACCAGAAAATCGTCATTTTCAGAATTTTTGAGATTTTATTTATTTACTCGCTTTATATGCGAAATATAATCAACTTAAACATGTTGATGTATACTACTTACATCACTTCAACTTATGTTACTGTGAGAGTAGAAAGCGTAGTCCGTGGTGTGGTGGGCTAGATTTAGTATATTTGTTTCTAAGTATACGCGGAACATTTTTCCTCCGCGTTCCGCGTATATTTAGAAACAAATGTACTAAATCTAGCCCACCACACCACGGACTACGCTTTCTATTCTCACAGTAAATTGAATTGCCAGACAATTTATTCAGTCAAGAAAAAATGGGGAAAAAAATATACGCGACAGAACTTTCTTACCAACCTAATAACTTCCTAACCTGCTCTTATCCCCGCACCGTGAGCCTTTTCCAACGTTTTAAGCCAGCTCTCAACAGTCGCGTTGAACTATTATCCTTAACACACAACCTCGCGGACTACGTTGCAAATTTATGTTTGCAGTAATATCCGTGGTGGGATCTCAGTCGTTCCAATTATGCAGTGACGGGAGCAAGAAATTGGGCACTGAATGTGTTCATCACCCCTTTCAAGGTATCACACCACTCCCAGTCCTTTACCCAAATCATTACTGTTTAAGGGAATGCGCCCGAGTATTGCTCATCTTTGCGAGATGGCGTACTGAGTATACTAGAAGAAGCGAAGAAAAGGAAAAATGAGTCAATTGATGGAGATACAAAGGTCTTCCCGTTAATACAAATGGGAATGATAGGAATTGATCAAGAATATCAGTTCCTGAGGAAGCTTTTCTCAACTAAGGTTTGTTGTAGTGGCCTAAGGAGAACAAATCACCCGATGAACAGGAACCATCGCTGGACATGACTCTTGCTTCTGGGTACTTTAATGCAACTGAGGAATACGAGAATCTGATGCTGAATGAGGGCGACTACAATCTCAAGATACTCATCGCTTCTCCGGATGTCAGTCATCTTATCATTATCTAATATTAGCTCGGTTGCGACCCCTCCTTCGGTAGGGTTCCCGCCGCTAGGAAAAAACGTGTTTCACAATTGCGTATGAAGTCATTTGTTTATGTGCTCTCTTTCACCCTCCCTACTTATTTCACAATCCGGTCACCAACGAACACACTTTGGCTTTATATATATTGCGGTGTCCCAAAAGTTCGTGGAATTTTTTCTGATTATATTTTCTCGCGAAGTAAAAGTCAAGAAAACTAATTATCGTTCATATCTATTATAGCTGGACCTGCAATAGGTTATTTCATTAAATGATTACCAAATGATGATGAAATAGTCCAAAATTTGCGTTTTTAGGACCCTGATTTAAAAAAAAAATTTCACTTTCTTTTAAGTGTCAAAACTCTAGTTAATTGTGAATTAGAAGCAGCTACCATACTCAATTAAACCTATAAAATTGCATCTTTCTTTATCGGCGGCCGAAAAACATAAAATCTTGTGATTTTTTATCTTGTCGAGGGAAGTCCGTTTTCAGAATTTTTCCAATTTTCATGGCAGTTTGCTAGACAATCGGCCTAATTTTGCAATGTAAATTCGTTTTATATTATGTATTGCATTGTGAAACCTTTGTTGGTATCAAAATCGATGACAATTTTTAAAACACGTTGAAATTTTCAATTTTCGTAATCGTGATTCGGAAGACCAGAATAGTGTTCAGTAAGTTACTTTGCAACTACAAAGTAACTACGGATATTCACATCAGTTATATCTCTTCGTAGGAAAAAATTTCACCTATTTTTATTTTATTTAAATTTTTGAGACATAACTTCGGAATCGCACTATTCTTGTAAACTTGAACATTTCTAATTTGTGAAGCCCGAAAATTGTAGAGCACTGATTGCTCTACTCAATGCTACGTAATATTAGGCAGTAAGGTTGATCGCTTCAAAGAAAGAAATTTTCGAAAAAAATTCCACGAACTTTTGCACGGTCTTCCACTCGCTCCCTTCCAGGGCACTTTTCCGGGAAAAACATACGGCTCTCTTTTCCGTACGAGACACATTGATTCAGGGAATTTCTTGTAATTTGTAGTCAGCGGCGACGCGTGACCGCGTTGCGTATGACTTTTTCGTGAGCATTTATGGAGGCGCTTGTTGAAAAATTGCGCAATTTACATTTAATAACATTACACAGATTTATGATAAATGTAAATCATCGGTTTAAACTAACAAAAATCATCGTGAAGTAATATGATGGTATCGCTCCGCCCATTATTCAAATGTCCCGCGAAAAAGCGCGCACATTTTTGGGACATGTGCGCGCTTTTGCAGAAGTGGACATGCGAACAAAAGCGAGGTGAGGAATTCCCCACAATGAATGGCCGTGCTTTTGGGACACCCCAATAGCTATAGATTGCTTGTAACTTACTTTATTTTCGAATATCGGAAAATTAGCGGATTACAGGCAAATGGATTCGCGGGAGCTTCGGGGCTCTCTCGCTATATTCCCTCCATGTATTCTTCTATCGCTGCTGCATTCCTGGCGGCTATCGAGAAACACGTATGGGGCAACATATCACGCCATTCACGAGAGAATCCAGCTACAATTTTCATTCTTAGGAATGGACAGGAAATCGTGAAATGAGTTCTAACCGGTTTTGGCCACCCTGAGGCACTACCTAAAAGCCGGCTCAAAAGTTCAAAAAATCATAACATACTTCAAAATTGAGCTAGAAAGTCGTTCAAAAAAGCAAAATGACCACCCCGACGAGTTCTTCAATTGATCTGTTCAGGACTTTTTTGAACACTCTATTTGAAATATAGAAAATAAAGAACGATAAACATCGTAGCAGAGCACACAACAGTCAAACCCCGCCCCCAGAAATGCTCCTTGTGGGAACCTTTTCTCTCAACAGACCATCCGCAAAAATTATGCCGTGACAACATATTCTATTAGTGAACTGATATGCGTCACGGCCGCAACGCGGTTGTCTGTGCGGACTCTCTTTCCACTGTTTAACGGGCCGTGATTAGGCATTTTTGCCTTTTCAGAATCGAAAGAATGTAGAGTTGGTTGAATGGAGTCGGAAGGGCTGGTCATTCCATGCGAAGGGACTATGGTGTGACAGGGGCAATCGAATAGACACAGTCATCGGATCATCTAATTACGGTTAGTGCTCAAATTACGACTGGAGAATTGAACAATAGATGATAATGCATACTTCTTTCAGGGTATCGATCCCTTCATCGGGATCTTGAGGCTCAAATCGTTGTGAGCACTACAAATCAAAATCTGATGAAAAGGCTGAGAGAGGTGAGGATGTGAATGTGCGGAGTAAGGGGAAGACAAGTTGACAGGAGAGGGACGGTCTTCTTGAATTCTCCTCAGTGGTGGACAGTCGCGCACTGAGAAGAGCAGATCACCACGTCCCTGTCCTTGTTTCCTTCCTCTCCAAGATACTCAGGAGGTTCTTCTAGGCGATTGCCATACATAGGTAGATCATAGTGCTACATTTCATCAAGTTAACTTTATTTTAATTTTTATATAATTGCTCAAATCGAGACAACTAATTGCGAGTTAATAAAGATACTTGTCTTATTTATGATGATGAGAAATGAAGAGTGGTTTATGTCCACATGAAATATGTTCGTAATCACATAATTTACCAATTGTGTATCTTCCCTCAGAATGGTTATGCTGCCAGCAGGTCTCGTGCTGGGAAAAGCCATCCTAAATGCAGTTCAGAATAGGTAGTGTGAACATATAATATTCTTATGCTTGGCGTATTTGAGAGGAGCTCAGCATACTGCAGTCAAATTGGCAGCCCGTAGCTCAGCATTGATTGTGGGAGAGGAAAGGGTGAGAAGAGTGGAGAAACGGTGGATGATGGGAGGAGGAGGTGCACTCACGAGTCGTGTCAACCCATACGAAAAAACTGAGGTACGATTCATTGCCTCGTGGTGACTGTTGAAGTAAATGCATTTGAGATTCGAAATAGATTGGGCGGAACTTCAGTGAGGATGCTTCATAAACAAGCAGAACGAGAAGCTGCTGATCTGAAAGAAGCTCTGGAGAAGGAACGATGGTGTGATGGATGGATATGGATGGATGGGGACTTGTATAATTACAGGCTACCAATCTATAGATTCGAGGGGATTCGGTTGGGAGTGTTACTAGCTAGGGCGAAACTAGTGCAGACGATAGCATCCCTCCTATATCTCCCATATTCGACATTCGGACTATTAACGGGCACGACGGATGAGGGAACCTTCATGGTGACCCTTGCACTCGCTGTGGCCGCCCCTCTCCTACTCGCAGTCTTCTCGAGGTTAGAAAGAGAGGGAGAGAGAGTATCTTATTAGGGCATATGAAGGATAGGGCGTGCAATGAGTATCAGCCCGAATGGAACTGCAGACGCATAAGAACATTTAATTCATTCGTTGTGAGGGCAAGCATCGTTTTCCACTTTTCTGGAAATAGAATGGTCCATGATATAGATATCTATCGGAACTACTCGTATGAGGGCACTTCTTCACTTCGCCGGACCATCCATAATTATCGAAAATTTTGAATGGGACGGTGATGATTGATTTGGGAAGCAGACATAGTTAATCATTAAGTCTCAATAAATGGACTAAATTTATTGCAATTATCTAGAAATTAACACAATGACCCTAAGATCGTTCTCAATTATTATTGAATGGTATTTCGAAATGAAGAAGTGCCCCTATGGGCACATATAATGTTTTTGTTATATTTTATGTTATAAAGGGCCTATGCGTGACGAGCAGAAGTATTTGGCTGATTAAATACTTCTATTTGTTCGCCATTATCTTTTAATCATATACAAAGATGAAAAACCCATGGTCAAACCTACCATAGGATTAATCCTATGGTGGATCCTAAGGTATGGGGTTCGAATCCCAACCTCTACAGTCACCTTTGCCAAGCTTCGGGGGAAGTACCCAACAGTAGGCAAAAATTGTACGAGCTTGGCAAAAGACACTGCAGAGGCCGGCACTCGAACCCACCCCACAATAGGTATGTAAATTACAGCGCCTTAGACCACTAGGCCATGGTTTCCAACGATAGGATGACCATGCTTTTTCATCTCTGATCATATATTTCATCTTCTAATTCTAGATATCTCAATCGACTAGTTGGAGTGATTTCAATGAACGAGTCGAATGAATATGTTAGAATTGGATATCTGACCTTCTGGGGATCGAGGAGGAACGTCCATGTGGAGGTTAGTGAAAATGTATTTGTGGTTCACATTGTGTCAAAGAGGGGAAGAGGGTTCATTTGCGCGGCAGGGCATTTTTTTGCATCGAAATCGTCCTCATATTTTTAGTTGCTTTCACCTACAGATGCGGTGGGTGAAATGTCAACCCAAATTGGGAAACGAGAGAGAAGAAATTATTATTACAGTGATGAAACAGAAATTCCTCGATTTTGCTAAGATTGTTCGCAAACCTGTACATCGTTATTCTCTGCTAAAGTATATTGCAATTTGATGAAAATTGTGCCAACATCAACTGTTTTGGCTACTCTAAAGACTACTCATAGGGGTGCCCAAACCCTTTCCGCACAACTTGGCCTAGTCCAAATTTTAGAATTCGATTTTACTAAACGGAAGGACGCCCGAATGTTTGAAACCCCCAGTCATTCCGACTACTCCCTTGTCTGGATAATCCGAGAATGAATAGGATTAGCTCTGCCACGTAGAGGAGCATTTCTTCCCTCTTTGACACACTGGGGTTACTTATCAGAGATCTTTTAAGAGTCTGTCCGCGAGAAAACGTAAGAACTGGCCGGATGAGTTTTTTACACTTATTCCAAATATGCTGGCAATCAATCAGGCATACCAGATGCTGATCGCAGGCGGAGTATGACAGCTCTAGACCAACTTTCTGAAAAGTGGTCATCCGAAAACTTTTTTCGACCAAAATTTGTTTGTCGATTTTAATACTCTATCGTTAGGAACCGCGGAGGGGTGTTAAAAAATTAATTCTATATCAATTCCGCAATTCTTCTCTTATGACGGGTCTCCTGTAAAAGTGTATGAAAACGGCCTGCTTTTGCTACTAGGAAATATTTCATGTAATCGATTTTGACTAAACTTGGTTTATGGACATGATTGGAGGTTAGAAGAAGGTTCATCCGCTTGGTTAGATCAAATTTGTCCATTATCGATTTTTTTGATCTACCACGTATAATGGCTGTACTGTGAGAATAGAATACGTAGCAATGTGGTGTACATGATAAACTTCTTAAAGTACTACAATATTCGCGGAACGGGAAAATATTTAGCCGTGGATATTTTCCCGTTCCGCGAGTATTGTAGTACTTTAAGAAGTTTATCATGTACACACGTTGCTACGCATTATATTTTCACAATAACTTTCTCGATTTTGATCGTACAGCGAACTTTTTTTTCTCACTTTACTCGTCATCGCGAGCTCTACAATTCATTCAACATCTTCCAAAAGCAGGGAAGTTGTTTTCACGGTCATTTCCTCGAAAAACCGAATTTGTGATCTAGAAATCGATAATTTGAGCATGTCATATATCAAATCCAAAGGTTTTAATTTTAAAAATGGATTCTCCGCACCGAATTAGGGGGTGTCTATGTTGATCATTTTTCATATCTCTTGCTCGAATCTCGCCTCAACGTGGTGTAATCATGCGTTCAAAAAAATGCAATCGATAGCTCTCAATGAGCTCTATCAATTCTTTTTAGCACTTCCAATCGCTAGAATTCTTCGTTTTCAAGTTATTTTACGAAAACTGTCTAAACAAGCAAAATTCAGATATTTCTGCAACAAATATCAGGAGACAAACGTTTCCTCACTGGTTTTGTAACTTTTCGAACTTTAGTGACATCTTTAATCATGATTCATGCTATTACTGGAATGATAAACTAGCAGGAACACTTACTTCATACCATAACACACGTCTTCTGAGAGATGGCAGGTGGTGTTTGACAAAATGTTAAAAGTGATCCGATCCCTTCGCGATTATCAGGGTAGGGGTCCCTAAGGTCCAGTATCTTTTTGTACAAGCGGATTCCGCGATTTCTCAAAACTACCTAAAAGCCGGCTCCTGAAATTTCAAAAATTCGAAAATTCATAACAAGCTTAAAAATTGAGCTCCAGTTTCGTTAAAAAAACAAAATAACCAGTTTCTCAAGTAGAACAACTTTTATGTTGAGACTTTTCGGGTTGCGAGAAGTTTTACTAAAAAAGTGTAAAAAATCATTTTTCGTTGAATTCTTTTCTAATTTTTTCGCCGCCGTGAAAAAAAAGTTCCATATATCCCTGAGATTTTATCAGAATCGTAATCTACAACCTTTTTTATACCAGGAAAAAAATTTTCAAGAAAATCGAAGATATAGTATTCATCGCTTTTTGGCCTCAAACATTGCGAACCTCGTGTTTTCAAGAAAAATCGAAAATTTCATGATGTCATATTTAAGTAATTATTGCTCGTGGATATCTTTTCTTTCCGTTTTCAATGTTTTCTGACCTATTCATACCGATTTCCATTGAAAAAAACCGATGATTTCAATACTTCACAAAATCACATTTTTCACGAAATTTTTCAGATTTCATGATTTTATGAAGTATTGAAATCATCGGTTTTTTCAATGGAAATCGGCATGAATAGGTCAGAAAACATTGAAAACGGAAAGAAAAGATATCCACGAGCGATAATTACTTGAATATGACATCATGAAATTTTCGATTTTGCATGAAAACACGAGGTCGCAATGTTTCAGGCCAAAAAGCGAGGAATACTATATCTTCGATTTTCTTGAAAATTTTTTTTCCTGGTGTAAAAAAGGTTGTAGATTACGATTCTGATAAAATCTCAGGGATATATGGAACTTTTTTTTTCACGGCGGCGAAAAAATTAGAAACAATTTCAGCGAAAAATGATTTTTTATACTTTTTTATGATTTTTTATATAAGTAAGACTTCTCGCTACCCGAAAAGTTTCAACATAAAAGTTGTTCTACACGAGAAACTGGTCATTTTGGTTTTTTAACGAAACTGTAGCTCAATTTTGAAGCATGTTATGAATTTTTGAAATTTTGAAATTTCAGGAGCCGGATTTTAGGTAGTTTTGAGAAATCGCGGAATCCGCTTGTACAAAAAGATACTGGACCTTAGGGACCCCTACCCTGATAATCGCGAAGGGATCGGAGCACTTTGAACATTTTGTCAAAGGGGGGTTTCAATTTCATGCAATCTCTCAGAAGACGTGTGAAAACACTTGAATAGTTGAATAAAACACTTGAATACACTTACTTCATACCATAACACTTGAATAGTTAGCAGTATTTCTCAATTTAGAAATTCATGAGAGATATGGTGAGAGAAAAGTACATAATTTGAGCTGTATCATCATGAATCATGATTAAAGATGTCACTAAAGTTCGAAAATTTACAAAACCAGTGAGGAAACGTTTGTCTCCTGATATTTGTTGCAGAAATATCTGAATTTTGCTTGTTTTAGGCAGTTTTCGTGACATAACATGAAAACGAAGAATTCTAGCGATTGGAAGTGCTAAAAAGAATTGATAGAGCTCATTGAGAGCTATCGATTGCATTTTTTGAACGCATGATTACACCACGTTGAGCCGAGATTCGACCAAAAAACGAAAACCAAAAAACAAAACGAAAACGAAAAATTACGTCCGGAGAAGTCGAGAGTCCCCCATACTAAATCGATAGTGAAGAGCAAGAGATATGAAAAATGATCAACATAGACACCCCCTAATTCGGTGCGGAGAATCCATTTTTAAAATAAAAACCTTTGGATTTGATATATGACATGCTCAAATTATCGATTTCTAGATCACAAATTCGGTTTTTCGAGGAAATGACCGTGAAAACAACTTCCCTGCTTTTGGAAGATGTTGAATGAATTGTAGAGCTCGCGATGACGAGTAAAGTGAAATTATACGTGGTAGATCAAAAAATCGATATAGGGACCACCAAACCGGAAAATCAAAATGGCGTTCCGGAAAAGGGTCAAATTTTGATTTTTTTAAAATTTTGGTTAGGAAAAGGCTCCGTGCGGGAATTCAAATCTGCGTTGCTTTGTTCATTTATCGGCCTAGCTTGATTATTGAGAAGTGTGCCTCTCAATTTATTATAGAAATAGAAAGTACTAATTACAACAGCTCAACTATATTTGAAAAAATATGAAAACTCTACAATCGCAAACATGTTTTAAAATGGCTCGTTGTTTTGACATTTTTCAACTTTATCAATTTGCGATCGAATTGGGACATGTGCCTCACAATTTTCATTATTATATTATTCTATGATCTAATCAGAAGTTATTTACAAAAAAATGGAAAAATCGATAATCGCAAACCTTGTTAAATCTAGTATTGAACATCCGACCTGACAAGCATTATTTAATGTGATTGTTTTCCTTATTTCTCTCTTTTGTAAATCGTGAGCAAAAAATAATTGAGCATTTTAGAATGAAAAATTGCTATGAATGAAGGCAGAACGTGGACTTTAGCCTGTTCTTCGATTCGATACAGTATACCTTTGCCGAGAAAGCGCAAGAAATATCTTCAAAGGGCGAAAATTGCGATATAGTTCATCAATTACTGACTCTGTAGTCTTTATACAACAATTTAAACACACAAAAATTAAATAAAAACTATTTGAATTTTTTTACAATTGACTCTCTGACACAGCGAACTGGCGCACGCGTGAAATTCAGGCGTCGCGGCTGCAATCACACCACGAAAGAGAGGGTGGGAGCAGGGTACCTCATACGCCTCAAATTTGAAATTTTAAAGAAATCTGAGTGTGTTTCTGAAATTCCACACTCTCAATTACCCCGAAGAAGATAGAAAAATATTATTTAGAGGAATTCTAAAATTCACGTGGTGCCCCCTAAAATCGATAATGGACAAATTTGATCTAACCAAGTGGATGAACCTTCTTCTAACCTCCAATCATGTCCATAAACCAAGTTTAGTCAAAATCGATGACGCAAAATATTTCTAGTATCCAGAGTTCCTACGATCTTACAGGAGACCCGTGTTATGTAATCGAGGATGTGGAATCGATTATGAACAACAATAGTGATTGAAAAAATTATAGCATTAATAAATATACTTTTGAAAAATACACATTTTACCAGAAATCGACCGAACTTTTTTGGTATTGTTGGGGCGAATTTGTTACTTCTGAGACAAGGTTATTTTCAAAAATAAATTAATGCATTGTATGATTTTTTTAAAAATTTTAACTGTGTATTTTGATAACATATGCGAAGAGCGTGCTCAAGACCAATTAATGCACCATAGGTAGGCACCATCGAAGCCAGCTGTGAAACACCTCCGGTTTTCGGATTGGACACCCCCGGTTTTTTGGAAAATTTTGTCACAAAAACGATCATTTACGATCACCCCCCCCCCCCTTTTGACCCTAAACACCCCCGGTTTTCGATTTCCAGCTTCAACCCCCGCCCACCTATGAATCGCACTCTAAAGCCCTACAGTCCGAAAATCGAGCGTTTCCCATTTTGAACTTCGACTGCTTTAAACAAGTCTGCGAACGACGGACCGTCATTTTTAGTACCTGTTTAGGGCAGAGGGGAGGTGGCTACATGTGATTAAACATTCAAATCAAATAGTGCACTCAGAAAATTGGAGAAAATCAAGATTAACCGAGAAAAATGACGACGGTGTCTCAGACAGGGTCATATACCATGCTTGCAAACGAACCACCGAGCATCACTAGTACCTCTACAGAGTGCAGGGATGGTTAGCGCAATCATCTGAATATAGAACTAAAATAATGCACTCCGATTAAAAGAGAAAAATACAAATCATTAGAAAAATGCGAAGCGCAATTTCCTTCCAACGTAATTATATATGTTTTGTACCCGCTAAATTACTTAATTCGGTTATTATTTTGTATCTTCAGATGATGCTCTATCAATTTAGTGTAATTAAAAAGTAATTATTGTAAGATTCAAATGCTCAGCTTTTACAATTCTCTGTTTAGCATGCTCCGCCTCCAATCGGCCCAAATTGTTGATTATCGGCCCTTTATCAATGGGTCGCACTTACGATTTCGACAAGCGATTTTTTTCATTCCCGCAATTTACGCCATTCGCTATGCTATTGTTTAAATTAGTAACTAAATCGATGTAAAACGAATTTCAAATGTGTTAACACAACACGAAAGAACGAGTTTGGCGCAGTTTGCACTGCCGCACACAAATCGCACTCGCACGCGTGATTATTTAATTCAGGCTCCGCCCATTTTCACGATGCGTAATCTTGAGAAATGCGCGGAATGTTTTATTTTCTTACAGTAATTAAAATAAATTAAACCTGAGAAAAAAATAAAATGGTGGTGTGATGGTGTGTGAGTTTTCCCAATGCAAAAAATGGTGGACGGCAGAAAGGACGAAGCTCCGTGGTCCCTATCTATCGTGTGTAGTTTTACGTGAAAATGACGAATTTCATAGTATCAAATTCCAGAAACTTCGTTTTTGCTCTCAAAAGTTTAAAAAACCTCTAAATTCGGCTCATTTTGGTGGTTTTTCAACGTTTCTGAAAAAAATTCCGGGGCTTCTGCAGTTGAGGGGCAAGTGGCTCCTCCCACTTTTTCCCCTGCGTCTCTACCCCCTACGGTCTCCCTGGTGCTCTAGGTGTAATCGCTCACCTTTCTGTACACATCTTCGCCTAAGCCGACTTATAGCCTATGCGGTAAGCAACGTTAGGGTCTCCCCGCTTCGCGGGGAGCCCCTAACGTTGCTTACTGGGCAACCCGCTTCGCGGGTCGCCAACTATGACAAGGAAAGGACTGTCCTCTCTGCGCACCCTTCTTGTCTGGCGCTCTCGCCTATTTCGCAATCGGGGAAGCAGGGCGCCTAGGGAGAGCGTAGTGCGTAGAGACGCAGAGGAAAAAGTGGGCGGAGCCTCTTGCCCCTCAACTGCAGAAGTGCCAAAATTCCTATAGAATACAAGAACTTTTTTCGCTGAAAAATACGTTACGTGCTAACACGTCCGGTGTACAATTTTGAGCCAATTTTAGGCGCACGTTTTTTTTTGGGAATTTCTTCTCAAACTTGGCATACTTCTCTTTTTCGGTCACTTCAACCTTGCAATTTTTTGAGATTTCAAGGCGATTCTTTTCTAATATTTCCTGGATTGGTTTTCTACGCATATTTTCTGCTTTTCCCCCCTCGGTGACTTTCTGGATTGCTTGACTTTTCAATTCATCCTCTGAAATCGATTACGCGTTTTCATTCGTTTCTAGGCTGGGTTTTTGATGGGATATCTAAAAATAGGAATGTCCATCTACGGTTTCTCTGTAAATAAATGGGAAGTATGTAAATATAAATACGTTGGATTGGTTTTGGAACCTTTAGTTCATCATTGTTGCTAGTTTCAGCCCATGTTGTGCTGAACTGCTGTCAAAGTCACATGAATCCGTATCGAAAGATGGCTCAAACCTAATTTTTTTTCAGCGAGAAAAGTTCTTGTATTCTATAGGAATTTTTTTCAGAAACTGAAAAACCACGAAAATGAGCCGATTTTGGAGGTTTTTTCCACTTTTGAGAGCAAAAACGAAGTTTCTTGAATTTGCCACTATGAAATCCGCCATTTTCACGTAAAACTACATACGATAGACTATTAAAATCGGAAAAAAATGTTGGTCGAAAAAAGTTTCCGGATGACCACTTTTCAGAAAGTTGGTCTAGAGCTGTCATACTCCGCCTGCGATCAGCATTTGGTATGCAGGTTCGATTTCCGTGATAACTGGATACTGCTCATCCGGGACCCCCAGCCAGTTCTTACGTTTTCTCGTGGACTGACTCTTAATAGATTGCGTGAAATCTAGACCCCAATTTACAAACTGTTCAAAGTGCTTCAATCTCATCCATACTTTGGTGGTAGAGATTTTAGATATTTGAGGTAAACTTGCAAAATCGCGTGATTTCCAAATATGCGTGATTTGACCGATTTTTCAACATCTGTGAGTGGTTTTCAATTGTGTGAGATAGGAAATGTTGATTGCAATGATACTGTAGCTATTGTCGTGATGTGCCTTGTGTAATCACGTAATGCACATCACGGCAAACAACAACCAAGTTATTTAGCTCATCGAGACCATCATTTTTTTGTGGAAGCGTTCACGTAACTTCGAAGGGGTTTTTGAATTTTTAATGTGTCCGGAACCGGATTTTAGGCAGTTTTGATATCCCTGTCCTACAAAGTCAACTGAAAGTTTGTTGACCTTATGTTAGATACATATATACCACCAAAGTCTGGATGAGATTGAAGCACTTTGAACAGTTTGTAAATGGTCATATGCGATGGTGACAAGACATTTCGCATAAACGAAATCGAATCGCTTGTTCGAACTAGGACGTTTCGAACAATTTGTTCGGAATAATCAACTGGGGGAAATTCACTTAGAACTTGGAAGTTTCGAACAATTTTCGTGCGCGCACACCACTTGGTTTTTTTCGCAATATTGAAATTATTTTTTCCGCAATATATTTATCAATTCTGGAATAAACAAAGATGAATAATCTAATAGTGATAAATGCAGTCGCAATAAATTAATTTGACGACAAATTGTGCGAAACGTCCTAGTTCGGAAAATTTTGTTCAAAATGTCATTATTCGACTTCGTTTGTTCGATACCACCACCTGAAATATCTCAGAAGTTCTGTGTTATTTTTTAAAATAATTTTAAAGATAAAAACCGAACCACTTTTTAAATGAGTGCAATTTAACTTATACAGGTGGCTGATATCATTCCTATTTCCGAAAACAGTTCAGAGAAGGACCAAATTGTTAAACTGCAGTGGTACTCTTCAGGGTGAGATGGAATTTTTTTCTCTGTTATTTGTAACTTGTAATTTTAAAGAATTAAAACGCTTTCTCCCTAAGAGTTTCGGAGGGTGTGGCACAATCTGTCAAAATTATCGCTAGAAGCTCATACTTGGGGGGTAGAGTCAATAGTGGCACAATAAATATTTGCCAAAAGCTTGATCTACAATTTTTTTTCGATTTTTTCTAAAAATTTTATTTTTGAGTTTTTTGCCAACGTGTTATATCTCATTCGAAAGAGCACAAAAAGTTATGTAAGAATCCGAATTTTCGAGGCGATCGATCGATATATGTTCAAGAAACAACTAATATTCGGATGGAAAAAAGCCGTTTGTTGTTTTGATCAATTCTACGACCACATTCCTATGAATAGCACCTCCTGGAAAGTTCAGAAAAAAATGTAAAAAATTATGTGTAAAATTTAATGCTCAATCCATCAAGAGTGATCCCAAGAGGGTTCTGCATGCCCATAACACGGATAATAATGCAGGAATGGATGCGACAGAAAAATATTTTGGGTCATGGATTTCGCTGAAAACAGAAGGATTGACCAAATTGAGGATGGCGAACATGCCTATCAACTTCATTTTTCAAAATTTGCATGTTTTGATCTACTACTTTGGAAAGCTGTAACTCGGTCAATTTTTGACCTTCAACGACCGAATTTTTTCCAATCGATGCGCATTCAGGTCATCTACAAATAAGTTCACTTATGTTAAGTACAGAATTTACGTATTCACATTGTTTTGCTCAAAAAACATATTTTTTGACCTGAAACTACCCTCTATGATTCGAAAGGTACGAATTTTATGTTTGATTCGGATTCCCCGCCCCGGAATAGGGGTACGTACATAGTTCGTTTGTCATAAGAGGGGGCTTATCATATCGCCACTCAGTAGGTAGAATCTGAACTTGTATTTTTTTTGGGATGAAATACTTTTCGGCGCGTATATCGCTTTTGAATTATGCAAATTTGCAAAGTAAGACTACTTTGCGATAGCTCTAGAGAAGGACTCCAAGAATGACTAAGGGGTCCAACACGCCAAATTTGACCGTTTTCGAGATACGGCGTAACATCTAATTCAGTAGAACTCTGTGAAAGATGAAATGGCTCCCTCCACAGTAATTCTGTGAAAGTGCTTTTAGCGCAATATCTAGAAAACGGCCAACTTTGGCGTCTCGAACCCCTGAGTCATTCTTGGAGACCTTCTCTAGAGCTATCGCAAAGTAGTCTTACTTTGCAAATTTGCATAATTCAAAAGCGATATACGCGCCGAAAAGTATTTCATCCCAAAAAAAATACAAAGTTCAGATTCTACCTACTGAGTGGCGATATGATAAGCCCCCTCTTATGACAAACGAACTATGTACGTACCCCTATTCCGGGGCGGGGAATCCGAATCAAGCATAAAAATCGTACCTTTCGAATCATAGAGGGTAGTTTCAGGTAAAAAAATATGTTTTTTGAGCAAAACAATGTGAATACGTAAATTCTGCACTTAACATAAGTGAACTTATTTGTAGATGACCTGAATGCGCATCGATTGGAAAAAATGCGGTCGTTGAAGGTCAAAAATTGACCGAGTTTCAGCTTTCCAAAGTAGTAGATGAGATAATCGAGCTATTAATTTAGGGTAGGGAACAACATCAAAAGCACGAGTGAAGTCAATGTAAACTACATCAGTTATAAGCTTTTTAGAGTGAGAATTTGTCCAATCATTATGACAAGTCAATAAATTAGTAACAACACTAGCACCAGAGCGGAAACCATGTTGATTGCACGGGAGGATATTGAAGCGAGAAAGGTGACTATTGAGGTGGTCTTTGATGAGACGTTCCATGGTCTTAGCAGCAGGAGAGATGATAGAGATGGGTCTATATGAGGAGGGTAGTTTGCTATCTTTGCCCGGCTTAGGAATGGGGGTAATAAGGGAATGTTTCCAGGGAGATGGGACAGTCCCAGAAATGAGACTGAGATTGTAGATATCAACTAAGGGGGTGGATAGAGCATGTGCACACTTCGAGAAAATGATCTGAGGAATGCCGTCATAACCTGTAGAGCAAGAGGGAGACAATTTGCGTAATGCTTTGTAAACTGCATGAGGGAAAAGGGTGAAAAGAGAGAGCGAGGGAGAGATGGGTAAGGAGGAGAGAGGGGGGAGAAGACCATCATCTAACGTGAAATGAGAAGCGAATTCCGAGGCAAGTAAATTAGACTTAGCAGAACTATCATAAACTGGTTCATTATCAGATGAGACTAATTCAGGTATAGATAGCTTAGGTTTTGTGAGAGAAGAAATATGACGATACAAATCTTTAGAACGAGCTAATTTCTTACGGGTAGAGTAACGAGTCCATTTGTCAATCTCGAAAAGTAATTTCTTACTACAATGGTCAAAAAGAGTTCTAACAGCGGGGATATGAATCTTAGCGAATAATTGATCACGATGCTTAATTAGTCGCTTAACGTGGTTTGGATATGAGAGAGAGGGAGGTCGAGGAGTACGGTAGGGGACAAAGATGTCAATAGCTGAATGAATTGTAGAAGAGAAATGGTAATACACGGAATCGATATCAGGACAGTCACGAAATAAGGATAACCAGACAATAGATAGAAGGTGGTTGGACAGAGCTGGATAATCGACACGAGAGAAGTCACGAATTAAGGGAGGTTGTGGTGGGGATTGAGGAGACGAAAGGGAGAAGGAAAGACCAGAATGGTCACATGAAGGGAAGGGAGGAATCGCGGAAATGGCCGAGACTACGGTGGGATCGTTACCTAAAACCCCTATTCATAGGAATGTGGTCGTAGAATTGATCAAAACAACAAACCGCTATTCTCCAGCCGAATATTAGTTGTTTCTTGAACCTATATCGATCGATCGCCAAGAAAATTCGGATTCTTACATAACTTTTTGTGCTCTTTCGAATGAGATATAACTCGTTGGCCAAAACTCAAAAATAAAAATTTTCGAAAAAATCGATAATTGTATCAAGATTTTGGGAAATTAGCCCGGCGCGAAACGCCGGGGCAATTTTGGCCGGGAAACGAGAAATTCCCACAGTCGGAAAGGTTCCTGAGAGGGTAGGGTATCGACTGCCGTTCAAACTCATATCCAAGTATCCATCTTTTGGGGATCTTAGGTGGAAGCATAGGGGATGCTAAATCACAAATTTCAAGTCTCTATCATAACCGGAAGTGCCTCAGGCTGACTCCGATTTTTGTCGGTTTCGTGATGCCCCGGTTTTTTTGAGTTAGAGGCGCGAGCATCGTAGAGAGACGTGCTATAGCTCATTCGATAGAGCGTATACGGTTGCCCGCCTAGAGACTTTTCAGAATTGAGAAATTCCTACTGGAAAGGTGCGAAAATCGCCTTCAAAGTTCGAAATTTTGATCCCTCTGGCGGCTCGGTCACATTTTCGGCTATCCAAGCTCTCAATGGAAAATCCAAGTACCTACCGACCTACTATAGACTAATGTTGACACGGCGAATCCAATGAGCTTAATTTCGAAACGATTGGTTTCCATCTGTAGGTGCTGACGCTATTCAAACATTTTCCCGCGCGAATTTATCCCTCTGCCTACTCCTCCCCTCTTCCTCCCCGCGCCTCCCTCTCATGTCAGGTCACAGGTCGTAAACGAGGCGAGTCGTCGCAAGTTGTCAACAATCTCAGAAAACGATATACAAAGTTGAAGCTATCACAAAACAAGTTCCATATTTGGAATCAGCATGTAAAATTACCCATGGCTGTATGGTTAGTTGGGGTCGAACTAACACTTTCAGTTTTGTACCCTCTGGGAGAGGAGAGGGAGGAAGAGCGAGTTGAAAGCTTCCGACATGACTTAATTTACATTAGCCTACATGTAAAATATCTAATCTGGCGATATAACCATTCTAGAAGATGTCTTCCGACAACAACAATGTCTTGAAGACGACAAAACAAATCAATCGCTCCCCGCCAATAAAAGTCCCGAGATCCACCTTCCGTGGGAAGGTGGCGTATCCTGGCTTTGCAAGCAAAGTCAACAGCTGAGTGAATTTTGGCAAATATCACTTCAATAAAAGGAGTGAGACCATAATACAACAATCAGTTCAATAAAAGTCCCGGGATCAACAGCCAAAATTCGCGCTATTGTTTACAATTTTACAATCCACACTTTGTCAGATCAGGAAACTTCAACACTCGAGAAATAAAGCGCGAATTGTGGCTGTTGATCCCGGGACTTTTATTGAACTGATTGTTGTATTATGGTCTCACTTCTTTTATTGAAGTGATATTTGCCAAAATTCACTCAGCTGTTGACTTTGCTTGCAAAGCCAGGATACGCCACCTTCCCACGGAAGGTGATTGTTTATTGGGCCCCTAACGACTCTACCCGCCAAGTATGAGCTTCCAGCAATGATTTTGAAAGATTGTTCCACGTCCCCTCCAAGATCTGACGTCCTTATAGAGACAGCGTTTTAAGGGACCCTCCATCAGAACGTAACTGGTCCACGGATGGTCAAAAATTCGAAAATTTCCATACTTTTTTGTCTAGGTACCGAGTGCTGATTGATGGCCTCAATTACTAAGGTATGAGGTCGATTTTGAAAAAGTTTCAGGTACCTCCCTTTAGGGGTCGAAAAAGTCGATATTTTTGAATGACGTGGAGTACAGATTTTCTGGCGTGTTTTCACTCGTAGAAAACGAATTTCTATATCCGAATGCCAGAAAACGCGAAATAAAAAGAGGCCGTCGAAAAAAGCACTTTGTTGACCATTTTTTGCACCTTTCAAAAGTTTATAATTTTGCGCAGGCAATCGATACGATTTTTTAGAATGTACACCTTGAAGTTTGTTACATACGATAAAATTAGATTTTTAAAATCTATATATTTTTTGATATTTTGGTCCAAATGTCAATTTTTATGTCAAAATGATGCCTTCGTACGGACCGCTGAATTTTCAACATCCGTGCATCCAATGACCCAAAAACACTTCATATTGCCTAGTTTAGTCATTTGCGTCATATTTGATGCTATAGCAATATTAAAACGTTCCGAAATTTTAGAATTGACGAATGAGACACGGTGCGCAGAAATATGGGCGGAGCCTAGAAATTCAACCGCGCATCAACGCGTAAAATACTCAATTTTGCTTAAGTTTGCTATTTGAATTAAGTTAGTGTGTACACGCCATGTTTTAACATTAAAAATGCTAAAAAACAAAATATTAATTGGTTTGAAATTATGAGTTGTGACGCGTAATTTATTGTTCCGGAGCGTGGTGTAGGACAATCCAATATTATGAAAACTTTTTTTTCTAATCCAATATTGTGAAAACTAACTGAAAATCATTCATTTATTTATCGACATTTGGACCAAACTATCCAAAATATATACATTTTTTAAATTCTATTTTTTTCATATGTAACGTGTTTGAAGGTCTAGATTCTAAAAATCGTACCGATTGCCTGAGCAAAAATATAAACTTTTGAAAGGTGCAAAAAATGGTCAAGAACGTGCTTTTTTCGACGCCCTTTTTCTATTTCGCGTTTTCTGGCATTCGGATATCGAAATGCGGTTTCTACGAGTGAAAACACGCCATAAAATCTATACTCCACGTCATTCAAAAATATCGACTTTTTCGACCGCCAAAATAATAATAATATTTATGCGGTTCGGGGAGAAACGCGAATACAAAGAGAAAGGTAACAGCAGTAAATTGATAGAATATTATTATTGTGATTCACGAACTGGCTAAACTCAAACAGGGGAATTTGAATGGTAGTTTCTTACATTTATTCTTGCCGCTCTAGGGAAGAAGCTATGGTATCTGTAGTTGAATCTTGATGATATGTTATTGAAATGAAGCCCATGTCGTGTAGCATACACGTTGAAGTAATGGGCTTTATTGTTTGAAAAACGGTCTTGCCTCTTCAAATCTAAGGTCTTCAAATCTATTGCTTCCCTACGCTTTTCAAGGGAATCTTATCCTCATTGCGTATTTCTCAATATTGGGTTGGGCATGTTTTGACAAGTGGCAGCGGATGAAAAGTCACCTAGTGAAATAATTTTGAACTTTCTCTAAAATTTTATTGTCTTGCTTCAGGAAAGGATTAAAAACAGGAGATGCGCTTTCTAAAATTGGTATTATCACGGGTTTCCTGTAAAAGTGTAGGAATGCTGGCTACTAAAAATATTTTGCACCTCAGATTTCGATTAAACTTGGATGGTGGGCAGTATTGAAGGTCAGAATAAGGTTAATCCACTCAGTTTGGTGAAATCTGCAAATTATCGATTTTTGTGATCTACATCGTTTAAATGATGTAAATCGCTCAATTTTGATCGTACAGCGAACTTTCTTTTCTCATTTTGTTCATGTTCGAGAGATCTACAACTTCCTCAACGTAAGACCAACGGCCAGATCACGTCTTCATATTGAAAATTGCGAAAAAGTGAATTTCGTGATGAGAATATCGATTTTTTGACTTCGTATACCTAAAACACCATCGTTTTTATTCGTGATATGGAATCTCCATTCAAAATTAGGGGATGTCTATGTTAAACATTTTTCATATGTCTGGCTTCGCAATATCGATTTAGTAAGAAGGGTCCCGAACATAGTCGATTTTTTCGGAAAATTCGTGTTTCTTCCATATTTAGCTTCAAAGTGGTCCAATCATAAATATAAAAAATTTGATCGAAAGCTCGTCGAATTCTATACAAAACATATTCTGATCATGTAAGAGCTAAGAATTACAGTTTCCGGGATATTCAAAGAAAACTATTCAAAACCCACAAAAATTCGCGTTTTTGTTTCAGTTTCCAGCCTTATCGGGCTCTTTTTTCGCTTCATTGTGTTTCCAAATCATGTTACCTAACTTATAATGATTATATTATTGGGAAATAATCGTAATTTCATCTCCCGGTCCCCTACTGATACCATTGATTCCCAGAAACACCGACAATCTATTCGATAGGTAAGTCTGTCATAATCACCAGTGTTTATCTCGTATTTTTATTGTATTAACGTTCTTTTTTCATTTGAAATTCCGATTATTTCCCAATAATATAATCATTATAAGTTAGGTAACATGATTTGGAAACACAATGAAGCGAAAAAAAGCCCGATAAGGCTGGAAACTGAAACAAAAACGCGAATTTTTGTGGGTTTTGAATAGTTTTCTTTGAATATCCCGGAAACTGTCATTCTTAGCTCTTACATGATCAGAATATGTTTTGTATAGAATTCGACGAGCTTTCGATCTAATTTTTTATATTTATGATTGGACCACTTTGAAGCTAAATATGGAAGAAACACGAATTTTCCGAAAAAATCGACTGTTCGGGACCCTTCTTACTAAATCGATATTGCGAAGCCAGACATATGAAAAATGTTTAACATAGACACCCCCTAATTTTGAATGGAGATTCCATATCACGAATAAAAACGATGGTGTTTTAGGTATACGAAGTCAAAAAATCGATATTCTCATCACGAAATTCACTTTTTCGCAATTTTCAATATGAAAACGTGATCTGGCCGTTGGTCTTACGTTGAGGAAGTTGTAGATCTCTCGAACATGAACAAAATGAGAAAAGAAAGTTCGCTGTACGATCAAAATTGAGCGATTTACATCATTTAAACGATGTAGATCACAAAAATCGATAATTTGCGGTTTTCACCAAACTGAGTGGATTATCCTTATTCTGACCTTCACTACTGCTCACCATCCAAGTTTAATCGAAATCTGAGACGCAACATATTTTCTAGTACCTAATCGTCCGATTTTCCTACACTTTTACAGGAAACCCGTGTTATATAGAGCGCATAAGTCTTCAGGAGCACCTGAATATTTTTAACGCGTAGCGCCCTGAGGATTATGTGGCATGCAGATTTACCTTTTTGAGCTACCATTTTACAGTGGTTTGAGAAAGTAAGCGATTTCTGAATCATGAATTCTATGTTCTTCATTAATTCCTTTTGAGCAAGTTTAGTGGTGCCAATGATATATGAGTGACTATCTGAGTGGATTAAGCATGTGCCGTACAACGAAAAATAAAGTCTCAATTTGAAGATTGTTCTAGGGGTAACTTTTCACGTAGAGTTCGAAAATCTACCTTAGAAAGCCGTATCTCTGACTCCTCATTTCCTGTGTCGCGCTGTAGCTGGGTGGTCGGTTTTTGTAACTTTTGAACGACTCATCCAAACTCCATAAATGTATAGTGATTCTGAAATATCTCGACGAAATAAACATTTTTAATGTTAGAAGTGAAGAGCTAACTCATCTGCGAAAAAAAATTTATGCCATTTGAATTCTCAAAATTGGTGCCTTGACACCTTACCCTCTGAATGCCCTTTTTTGAACATGTTCATTCTACGTGAAAGGTTACCCCTAGGTGCATCTTTTCGCTCCAAAAGAGCTGGATGCATGGGGTTTCCCGCTTCGAGGGAAACGAAGTTATGTAAAATCTCAGTATAAATATGTATTTTTTCAGGCAAATCATAGTGATTTAAGATCACTATTGAACAAATATTTACTATTCAAGAATGCAGAAGTATGATTGCGGTTGAAAATGCGGAGTTTCGCTCATTCTTAAAAATCGATTTTTTCATCTTCGAAAAATCTCCATTTTGAACGTTGCTAACTTTAAAAATACAATCGAAATCTCGCAAGTTCAAAGTAATTCGTATAATATGTACCGACTTAAATGAGAAAAGGTTGCATAGAGGCTCCCATACAATGTGATTTTTGAAATATTATTGAAAGAAAATGCGATTTTAAAGCTTCCATATTAGAAATAAATTATTTTTCGGAAGCATTTTCGTAAAATTTTGAGAAATTTTCGAGTAGTAATATTTTGAACACGAGTTTTATCGATTGGCATTGAGTGGGTTTTGCGTTGTCTTACAAATTTCGATTTGCACATGATAAAATTTTTGATATTTTTTGATCGTTGAAATTTGAAATAACGAACACGTTTTCCAATCACCTTATATGCCTACATTGTTTTAGGCCTGAAATTAGTCGAATCCCCTCGAAAGTACATATTGATTTTTCATAAATTATTTTTACGCACTCTCAAAACAGCGTTTCCATGCAATAATATTTCAACAATCGCAATGTGTGGGAGCCTCTGTACAACTTTGTATCATTAAGGTCGGTACATATTATACGAATTACTTTGAACTTACGAGATTTCAATTGTATTTTTAAAGTTAGCAACGTTCAAAATGGAGATTTGTCGAAGATGAAAAAATCGATTTTTAAGAATGAGCGAAACTCCGCATTTCCAAGCGTAATCATACTTCTGCATTCTTGAATAGTAAATATTTGTTCAATAGTGATCTGAAATCACTATAGTTTGGCTGAAAAATACATATTTATATTGAGATTTTACATAACTTCGTTTCCCTCGAAGCGGGAAACCCCATGCATCCCGCTCTTTTGGAGCGAAAAGATACACCTAGGGGTAACTTTTCACGTGGAATCCAATGAACATGTTCAAAAGGGGCATTCCGAGGGTAAGGTGTCAAGGCATCAATTTTGAGAATTCAAATGGCCTAAACTTTTTTCACAGATGAGTTAGCTCTTCACTTTTAACAGTAAAAATGCTTATTTCGTCGAGATATTCCAGAATCACTATATATTTATGGAGTTTGGATGAGCCGTTCAAAGGTTACAAAAACCGACCACCTAGGTATAGCGCGACACAGGAAATGAGGGGTCAGAGATACGGCTTTCTAAGATAGATTTTCGAACTCTACGTGAAAAGTTACCCCTAGAACAACCTTCAAATTGAGACTTTATTTTTCGTTGTACGGCACATAGGTGAAATTGCTCAGTTCTCTCAGATAGTCACTCATATACTCTCTTAGAAAAAAATGGGAGGTACCTGAAACTTTTTCAAAATCGACCCCTAGCCTTAGTCATTGTGGTCATTAATCAGCACTCGGTACATACACTTTAGAAAAAAAGTATGGAAATTATCTAAGATTTGACCATTCGTGAATTCCCACAGCTGTCACGTTCTCTGATGGAGGGTCTCTTAAAAGTTTTGTAATTTTATTATATTCTTGATTTGCCCCATTCATAGTGAACGAATTGACCACTGTAAGCAGGTTTATCTCTTTTCCTCCTGTCTAGTACTGTGAGAACAGAAGGCGTAGACCGTGGTGTGATTAGAAAGCTACTACATTTGATTCTAATATTCGCGGAACTTTTTTTCAGTTTTTCAAAATTACTTGCAGTCTGTAGTTCACGCTTTTCGCTTAAAGTTACCGGACGAGGACAAAATTGACCCCCTATTTTTTCCCCATCGAATAGCCGATGGCTGAATTAGTTGAGAATGAATATACAAAAATGCGTCGCGTGACGCGTCGCGGTCATTGCCTATATGCTTCAAATAGGCCTAAATTGAATTTCCTTTTGGCTTAGGGTAGTTCGGCATGTCCGAATTCATGAAAGCAAATTAGAATTATTTTTAAAAAATATATAAAAGAAGTTTCCGCAGGTCAGATTTATAAAAATAAAATTTCAACGTGTTTAGAAAAGGCCTATCTTGCACAAGGTTGCCGACCATTTTTGACCTTTGTTTATACATGATAAAATTGTTCGATGCGTGTCATTTGTGCAAGATCGCAAAAAACATGTAAATATTCACAAATATTAGCGTAAGGGCGGTTTTAAGCATTTCCGTAACAAAAATATCAGTTTGCGATTCGCCACTATTATTTCGCTGCTAGAGGCTCCTATGTGGAATATCCTTACAGATCAGTCCCTCGCCACTTGTAGTCAGACCCTGCGTTTTCTTCAGCGCGTGATTGTCGTGGTCCGGTAACTTTAATTCTTGATCTTTTGATTTTATTTATTTATATCCGTTTCATTTTAAGTGCTTCCAGCTATCAATTAGCCATGTGAAAAAAAACTGACTGCCAAAATTATTTTTTAAGAAGGTGAAAAAAAATTTCCGCGAATATTAGAATCAAATGTAGTAGCTCTCGCCACCACGCCACGGACTACGCCTCTGTTCTCTCAGTAATTATCATACGTGATGGAAACATAGGAACGAATACCGTGCGATTTCCAAAAATACCGCGTTTCGTGGATTATGGTAAATTTGCATTTTTCCGACTTGCTTTTTTGCATTCTATTTTTCATATGAGGCCGTCAGTTATCATCGTGCAGGAACGTATAATGCACCGCACTACCCTGATTGGCATTTTTTAGCGGACCATTTTTTCTAGTGTGTTGATGAAAAAATGCCGTGCGTGTATTTTGAGCGTATAATATGCGAAAAATCAATCAGTTTTGACCTGAAGTGATATGGCACCACACCTACATTCAATGAGCGATTCATGCTAAATGAAGTAGACCACAAAGATCAGCATCGAAAACTACCCCAGAAAACATGTTTTCATGGGTTCCACTTTTTTGGCTGTGCCGAGGCCTTGTTGAGTCTATCGCGGACTGCCTCATATACGTTTTCATGAACAGATGGGTTTTTACGCTGAAATATTGCAAGAAATGTAATAAATTCTCGTTAAAACATGCAATTGTGACGAAATCGTACTAAAACCCGGTTACGGCTTTTTCATCAATATTCTATGTTTTTTCACGAGCTTTTATTGCATTTCTAGCAATATTTCATCGTAAAAACACATCCGTTTTACGAAAACGTATATGAAAAAATAATGCAAAAAAACAAAAGCTGGAAAAATCTAAATTCACCATAATCCACGAAACCTGATAATTTTGGAAATCGCACGGTTTCCGTTCCTATATTTCCATCACGTACGATATGCTGACATTTTTTTGTGAAATCGTTACCTATATTCTTTGAACGTTCACAAATTTGAGTAACGACTTCCTCTTCCTCTCTACACGCAATTGCCAAATCGTCGATGAAGAAAGGGCACATATCCTTTTTGGTGATCTCAATGTCTTCCACACGTACAAGTCCCTATAGTGACAATGCATTTTCAAATTTCAATCGTTACTTCGCTATTGAGTGAGAATATATTTTTAGTAAATTAATCTCTTTTAACTAGGAATAGTATAAATTTGATTCGTGTTGTCTGTACATAGTGCCATTTAATTACATCCAGTATAAAGTTTTTTTTTTAAATACAAGGTGAGTGTTAATAAATCGATCGTGTGATCGAGTGTCGTAAGTGTTCGCAACTCGCTCACGCTATCTGCACAAATTCCTCTGTCTCTTATTGCACTCTTCCATTTTCTCTTCCCATCTTTTCCAATCTTTTCCTTAAATGGATTCACTTAAAGTTACCCAACACCCGCGAAATTATTAGAATTTCCGCGCGTGTTTGATCATGACAAAAGAGAGAGTATGCAAACGAGAGAGTGTGCGTGATCAGACGCGCGCAAATTCAAATAATTTCAAGGGTGTTGGGTAACTTTAGTGCATTCGAAATCAATTTCTTACTCCGATAACACTAGGGTATAATATTTGAATGGCTCCCCGTCTGCACTCCCTCCGTCTCTTCCCCTTTTCTGCCATTGCACTTTTCCTCCTCCTTTTTTCTCTTTACCTCACCCATTCACTTTTTATCGGCTCGTCTGATCTATTTGTTCCCACGTTCACGACACTATCAAATGGCCAATTCTACCGTTTGTGAAGAATTGCACATGCATATATTTAGTGTTTCTTCTTCTTAAAAATATACCCGCATTCTTAATTTTCCAATTCACTCGTGTTGATTCTATTGTTCTTATTGCTCCCGCGCATTGTATCATAGACTTACCGGCAACCTTGCCCGCCATTTTTGACATCGCACATACTAATTGCATATGATAGGATTCTCTGAATAATTACTTAGCTCATTTTCCTCTTTCTCAGTGCTCAAGTCGAATCTTTTATTGTGAAAGTATTTTGAATGCATTCATGAATGTGAAAGTTCACTAATTCTAATAGGTGCCATCTCCATTCCATCTTATCACCTGCCATTTTATCAACTGATATCTATCAAGAGCTCTAGCTTCTCCGTATGGGGTAGATGATAGCAGATACCCCTTCGATCTTTGTATCTCTTTTGAATTGTTCCCTTATTTTTTATGTATTTCTTGTTTCACCCATCAATTCGTCTTTCCAGTATGGCTGCTCAAGTGGTCTTCTCAAGTGGATCAGTGTCTCCAACTGGCGAGAAACAGATGAAGTACATCCTGGTAACGGGAGGGGTTATCTCGGGTGTTGGAAAAGGAATCATCTCCTCCTCCCTCGGAGTCCTCCTCAAAAACAATGGATATAAGGTGCGGTTTAGATAGGCTAGGGAATAGAATAGTGAAGGGAAGGAAGAGAGTAGAGGATGGATTCAATCCTTGATTCTGCTGCCATTTTCGTGGAAGGGCAGAGTAAATTGTAGCCGTGATAAGAGTTCCAATGAAAATGGTGATGTTCTGTACAATTTTTAAACAAAAACGAGATGGCAACAAACTTGGCTATCGCAGGTGACAGCGATCAAGATTGACCCGTATATCAACATCGATGCAGGAATATTCTCGCCCTACGAGCATGGTGCGTTGATGCGAGGGGTGAAGGAGGTGGGGAGGGAGAGAGAGAGTGTGTGGGGGGGGGAGAGAGGGGGGCGGGTTGGAAAGAGGAATTGGTAACCCATTTGAGGTGAGGTGTACGTTCTGGATGATGGAGGTGAGGTGGATCTCGATCTGGGTAACTACGAGAGATTCCTCAACATACGACTCACCAAGGACAACAATATCACAACAGGAAAGATCTACCAATGGGTGAGGATGCGTGAGGAAACTCAGATTATGCTCTCTTTCTTTCTTTCTTTCTTTCTCTCTCTCTCTCTCTCTCTCTCTCTCTCTCTCTCGATTCCTAATAAGAATGAGCCTGTGATGTCATTTGATGTGAAGGTGATCGAGAGGGAACGTCGTGGCGACTACTTGGGAAAGACTGTGCAGACGATCCCCCATCTAACGGATGCGATCATCAAGTGGATCGAGAGAGTCGCCAAGATACCCGTAGACGGGTCAGATGAGACACCCGATGTCTGCATTATCGAGGTATCCCCCCTCCCTCAGCCCGCCTCAAAGGATGATAATTGCAGCTGGGAGGCACGATTGGCGACATCGAGGGAATGGCCTTCCTTGCTGCTTTCGAGAGATTCCAAGTGAGTCAGATGGCCGTCGATATTCCCCTGTGAGTAGATGACTACTTGCTCCCCTTGCAGAGACCAGCTCTCCGAGATACTCTCATGAACGTCCACGTCTCTCTCATCATGCATCCTGATGCTACTGGAGAGCCAAAGACGAAGCCGATGCAGAACTCGGTGAATAGAGGGGGGGAGGGAGTTAGTTCTATCTGTATAGGTTCGTCACCTGCGTGCTGCTGGTCTGATGCCGGATCTTCTCGTTTGTCGCACCACAGATGAATTGCAACCCCATCTGAGGGAGAAGATCGCTGCTTTCGGATTGGTCGATCTAGAGCAGGTAAGGAAGAGGAGAGGGGGGAGGGGGAGAGAGAGAGAGAGAGAGAGAGAGAGATACGATGTGCAGGTGATCGGAGTGCACGACGTCTCTAACATATATAAGGTTCCTTTGCTATTGGAGAGTCAGGGCTCACTTCAGGCCATCCAGAAGAGGTGAGGTAGGGGGGAGGAAGGGGATGAAGGGAGGAGGGGCCAAGCTGACGAGTCTCTTTCAGACTCCATCTTCCGCCCATAAGCGATGAGATCCGTCGATCTCTCAAATTCACGATGGCCAATTGGGCAGAACTTGCTCAAATGTACGTTTATATATGAGCCTGTTTGCGTAAGAATCGGACAATTGTTGGCATCGGCCAAAAAAGTCAAATCCTTGAAAGTCTGGGTTTTGGGGTTATCTGACACGCTGATGACGATCGGCATATTCATTTTGCTCAGAATGTAGTCGTTGGCTCCAGATGGCTTGACGTCGAAATCTGACTTTTTCGAATAAGTGGCTTCCAGAGATCGCTAAAATTAAGCGAAAATGATGTCTGGGGCAGAATTGAATGGCGAACACGCCTGTTTATTTAATTTTTCATTAATTATTAAAATTATATAATAAAAATTAACTTTTGAACGCTTTAATTGTACCCGGACAGACTAGCACCAATCTGACCGTAATGAAGAGAGGATTCCAAAAATGTCTTTAAATCTGAGAAAAAAGGTCGCGGTAAGATTTAAGGGATGAAATAGTGAACGGTCTTACAGGCACTGCTAGAGGCTGCTAGAGAGTGTGCGAGAGACAATGGGGAGATGAGAGAGTGCAGACAGCCAGAGGGTGAGGGAGGCGAGGCGGAGGGGAGAGAAGATGGGAAGAGGTCACGAGACAGAGACGATGGGGGGGTAGATCACTGGGAAGGATCAAATATATCGCCGTTTTTGCCAGCTAGAACGTTCACTATTTCACCCCTTAAATCTTACCGCGACCTTTTTTCTCAGATTTAAAAACATTTTTGGATTCCTCTCTTCATTACGGTCAGATTGGTGCTAGTCTCCCCGGGTACAATTAAAGCGTTCAAAAGTTAATTTTTATTAATTTATTTTAATAATTAAATGAAAAATTAAATGCACAGGCGTGTTCGCCATTCAATTCTGCCCCAGACATCATTTTTGCTTAATTTTAGCGATCTCTGGAAGCCACTTATTCGAAAAAGTCAGATTTCGACGTCAGGCCATCTGGAGCCAACGACTACATTCTGAGCAAAATGAATATGCCGATCGTCATCAGCGTGTCAGATAACCCCAAACCCCCGATTTTCAAGGATTTGACTTTTTTGGCCGTTGCCAAATATCCTCAGATTTGTCCGATTCTTACGCAAACGGGCTCATATTCTTCAATTTCCTTATTCGCTCACGAATGGTATAGGGTGTTATAGAAATGTTTAAATGAGAGTGCAAACAAAATAAGAGGACGAGTGAATGGATGTGTTGAGTGTGGATAACTTCGTGGAGGAGGTCACCATCGTTCTGGTCGGGAAGTATATCAAGATAGCAGATGCTTATGCCTCTCTCAACAAGGCTCTCCAGCATGCTGCCATACACTCGAAAAGGAAGCTCAACCTCAAGGTGAGTCACGCCTCCTCTATCCATCTCATTTTTTACCTCAATTTGCTTCGAACTTTCGGGTGTTTACAAAAATATTCATCGAGGACCATTTTAAAAGCTGTCCCTTGGACCGGGAAATAAAACCGACTATTTCCTGGTTGCGCCGTACAACTGATTCCCTGAGTAGTGGATTGTTTTGCGTGAAATTACCTGAATTATGTTCTTTTTAGCCTGAAACTGCCTACATTTTTTTAGCATTACGGTTTTTGATGACAGATTATGACCGTTATTGAATTTCCCTACTCTATTTATTTCATTAATATAGGGACAGCAGAGTGCGGTCATTTTAGGTTTCAAGGGTACAGTATCCAAATATCTCGACACATGCACACAACGCCAACCCTCAGTTTTTTTCCCAATCTTTCTCGGTTGTTTTCAGTACTTTATTTTTAATAAAGATTATTTTTTTCCTAGCCAAATGAATTATACCTGTGCCAGTTATCTTTCCATATCATCTTGACCACTTTGAGGCCCGTATGTTGCGTTTCATAGTCAATTTAGAAAAGTATGTTTCCAGTTTGCACTCTTTCGACCGATAATTGATTTGCTCCCATTGCCAGACCTTATATTTCGTTATGTATACAATTTAAAGACTCTAGCGTACACGTTACGGCCAATCGCGTTAATCTGGCAGAGGGAGCATTGAAGTTACGTCGAGTTTTAGCCTGGAAAAAAAATTAACATCTACAAACATAGCAAAAGCAATGGGTATTTTTTAAAATCAGTAAATAAATTGTTCAATGTATCGAACCTATGGAATCGGCGATGCTGATTCTAGCGCAACAAAGAAAACGTTTAAAAATATTCAAAATAAAGAAAATACAGTCGTTTTAAAAAATTGAGCACTGGAATGAGTTTCTATTGGGGTGTCCGGAAAGTTCGTATAATGCTTCGGAAAAAAGTCAGTTCGCGATCAAATGCAGTGATTGCGCAATCTGTTTGTCAATAATGTATTGCATCATTCTGACGTTGAGTAGTGAGAGGATTTAATCAGTCTCCTAGTTGCTACATTGATTCTTGTGATGGACTCCCATCTCTACCTCCGAGCAGTTTTACTTCATTACTACCGTCTTGGCCGATCCGTGAAGGAGGCCCACTCTGCACTGGCCCAGTCGGAAGGAGCTGACGCCCCCTCCATACCCTTCTGCTATAAGTGGTTCTCCCGCTTCAAGAAAGGGGAGTTTGGTCTCGATGATCAACCCCGCTCTGGACGCCCTCCCTCCCTCGATCAGCCTCTCGTTCTCCGCACACTGAAGCGCAAGCCCATGGCCAGTGTGCGTGAGTTGAAGAAGGATACTGGTACTCCCAGATCAACGGTGTCCGATATCCTCCATCGACCTGGGAAGAAGCCGAAACTCCCACAAGTGATTCCCCATGACCTCTCCCCCGAACAGCTGAAAAATCGTGTTTAAGTCTGTCGGGAATTACTCCATCGTAGATCCAATCTTCGATGGGTCAATTCCATCATCGCTACAGATGAGAAGTGGATCACGTACGATAACCCTGTGAGGAGACTGCAATGGGTGGATGCAGATGAGAAGCCCACGCCCGCCCCGAAGAAGGAAGAGCACGGAAAGAAGGAACTCCTCTGCTTCTTCTTCTCAGTGCTCGGTCCCATCTACTGGGAGATCTTCGCCCCTGGCACCAGCATCAATGCCGACCTCTTCTCTGAACAACTGGAAGATGTCGCGATCAGAGTCCCTCCCAGACTCCTGAACCAGGGAAAAATTCTTCTTCTGATGGACAACATCGAGCGAAGATGACGAGCTGAAGATCGAGAGGATTCCCCATCCACCGTATTCCCCGGATCTCTCCCCATGCGACTACCACTGCTTCCGCTCTCTCTCTGACTTCTGCAAAGGAAAGAAGTTCAAGAATCGAGATGATGTTGTGAGGGCTTTCGTGAACTGGGCGGTCTCGAAGAAACCCGCATTCTGGAAGAGAGGAATCGAGACCCTGCCCAATCGCTGGAGGGAGGTAGTGAGAAAGAAGGGGGCATACATTGGTCACTGATTATTGTAAAGCATTGAATAAAAAATAAAAACAAAAAATTATACGAACTTTCCGGACACCCCAATACAATATGACTGTGGCGAGTTCAATCGGGTCAGATTTACAGGGTGCGCCAAAATTACCGAGACTGATTTCATTATTCTGTGACCCGGCCGCCCAATCTATATGCGCGACCCCTATAGCATTATCAAGTCGAGTGACCATTGGTCTATCACTATTCACGGTCTCGTGTCAGTTGGTCAGGTGTTCTAGTACTGGCGATGCCTAGTCTTCTCCAAACCTCATTCTCCGTCACAAGTAGGTGTCACAAGTCGGTGACATCGACGCTCATCGACTCGGCGTTCACAAGTCGACTGCTTCAGATATCGTTATAATGTACCAGCAGCTTGGCACTGATAAGGACTGTCCGGACATATAGAGACATGGGTCTGTTTCCACCACAAGGCACCGAGAGCGCATCCGAAAGATGGTGCTTCGAAAGCGTACTCAGGTGGTCAAAAGTTTTGAAATATTGAGAACGTCCATGTCTCGCCATCTCAAGTCCCGGCTAACTCTTCGCCCTTACAAGTGCATTAAGTTGCTCGGACTAGGTGAGCGTCAGATGAAGCGTCGCAGAGAACGAAACCGTAAACTGTTGTTGCAGTTTTACAGGTCCGCGCTTTTCAGTACGTTGTTCAGCGATGCACATATATATACCGTCTAAAGCATGTTAAATATCCAAACCAGCATAATCACTGCCTCTGATCCTGAAGTATCTTAAAATTGATGTGGAATAATTGGTTATATCGGTAGCAAGGGCAATGGGTATTTTTTAAAATCGGTAAATAAATTGTTCAATGGATCGAACCTATGGAATCGACGATGCTGATTCTAGCGCAACAAAGAAAACGTTTAAAAATATTCAAAATAAAGGAAATACAGCGTTTTAAAAATTGAGCACTGGAATCAGTTTCTACAATATGACTGTGGCGAGTTCAATCGGGTCAGATTTATGTATCCGTTATTTCAATATTGTATATATTTATTTTGGTATAAATTTTGCATTTTTTCGATGTTATTTTATGTGAAAGTGTCTTATATGTGAATAATACTTGGACCGAACAGATGTTAGGCTTTGCGAATATTTTATCAATACAGTTCAGACAGGTCACCGAGTTAACGGCAGTCTAGCGATAATATCGAAATTTCCAACGAATCAACTGACACGTGCTATACGAAATATGATGCGTAGAAGCATGGCAGACATTCCCAAAGCAGTTTCGTGCGGTGGGAAAGCCAATTCAAGGAGCACTATTCACGAAACACCGTTTTTAGCGGTTTCTGAGCGGTTAAGCAATAATATCGAAATTTCCAACGACTCAACTGGCATGTACTATACGAAATATGATGCGTAGAAGCATGACAGACATCCCCAAAGCAGTTTCGTGCGGTGGGAAAGCTCGAGACGGAAGATACAGGTCAAAGAAACTTTGAAAATTGAGCTTATTTGACACGCCATAATTCCATGAAATACATCGCGCATCGAATATGAAGTACAAATCTGGGTAGATACACTAACAAAGAAGACCCTGGTTCAAAAAAATAAATATTTTATCGAAAAACAAGCAACAAATCGATAAAGAATATTGTAAGATGGTGGTGTGAAACGTGGCGAGATTTATGAAATAGCGAAAGATTGTGCGCACTCCCGTAGTGTGCGACATGCATTGCCCTTGCTATATATCGGTCATCCCCCTACATCAGGGTTAGGGATGCAATTTGCCCAACAATCAAGTTCCTTCTCGTTTTTGCCACTCCGCGAGCCAGGAACAATACGAAGTATTACATTATGCACATCCTGGAAGACTCGCTAACACCACGAACTCAATCCAACTTTGACCAGGAACACTGGTCATTTCAGCAACAATCAGCTCCATTCAGAATGCAAATTCGTTGCCGGACACCAATGCACTCGACTAAACCACTCTGACTGGCTGGCCTCCGTATTATCCCGATCTCAATGCCTCGACTTCAGTATTTGGCGGTGTGGTAGTCCAAGATGTCCTCTAACAAGAACTCGATACTAGTCTTCCTCAAGGCAGCCCCTCTCAAAGCATTAGTCGAAATGGCTGAAAATTGCATGCGGGAATCGGTAGGTGGAGCTGAGAAGGAACTCAAGACCTGGCTCAGAGCAAATGGAAGCCCCATCAAATGTAGATAACATGTTACTATTACCCATATGGCTGGTAAACTTTGTCATAAAATATATCCCACAAGTTCAATTCCAAAGGTGAGAATCATTTGAAAACAACAGTCTCGGTAATTTTGGCGCACCCTGTATGCATCCGTTATTTTAATATTTTATATATTTATTTTGGAATAAATTTTGCATTTTTTCGATGTTATTTTATGCGAAAGTGTCTTATATGTGAATAGTACTTGGACCGAACAGATGTTAGGCTTTGCGAATATTTTATCAATACAGTTCAGACAGGTCACCGAGTTAACGGCAGTCTAGCGATAATATCGAAATTTCCAACGATTCAACTGACACGTGCTATATGAAATATGATGCGTAGAAGGATGGCCGACATTCCCAAAGCAGTTTCGTGCGGTGGGAAAGCCAATTCAAGGAGCACTATTCACGAAACACCGTTTTTAGCTGTTTCTGAGCGGTTAAGCGATAATATCGAAATTTCCAACGACTCAACTGCACGAGTCCCACGCCGCAGTGTGAGAGCCCTAGGCATTTCATGCGTCGCGTGACGCGTCGCGATCATTGTCTATGTTTCTCAAACTCGTCTAAATTGAAGTTCCTTTTGGCTTAGGGTAGTTCAGCATGCCCGATTTCATGAAAGCAGATTAGAATTATTTAAAAAAAATATATAATAGAAGTTTCGGTAGGTCAGATTTCTAAAAAGTAAAAGTGAACGCGTTTATAAAAAGGCGCATCCGCGCAAGGTTCCTGGCCATTTTTGGGTTTATTTTTTAGATGATAAATAAGCTTATGGCATGCCATTTGTGCGAAAGGCTGCAGAATGTAAAAATATTTGAAATATGGATGCTAGGGCGGTTTGAAATTTGAATTCCACGTTAAAAATTTATTGGCGGGAACACGTAGGTTTCGGTCGCTTGGGACTCCTACCGTGAATATCCTTACTGATAAGGTTCAATTTCATACGGTTCGCTCGTTTCCGAGACTGCGTTTCCTTAAGGCTGTGATTGCCGTGAACTGGCATGTGCTATACAAAATATGATGCGTAGAAGCATGGCAGACATCCCCAAAGCAGTTTCGTGCGGTGGGAAAGCTCGAGACGGAAGATACAGGTCAAAGAAAACTTTGATAATTGAGCTTATTTGACACGTCATAATTCCATGAAATACATCGCGCATCGAATATGAAGTACAAATCTGGGTAGATACACTAACAAAGAAGACCCAGGTTCAAAAAAATAAATATTTTATCGAAAAAGCAAGCAACAAATCGATAAAGAATATTGTAAGATGGTGGTGTGAAACGTGGCGAGTTTTATGAAATAGCGAAAGATTGTGCGCACTCTACTTGGTGTGCGACATGCATTGCCCTTGCTATACATAGGAACCGCATGAAAACGAATTTGATGGATTTTCTTTGTGTGCAATCGAAAGATCTAACAACTCTAATCGTTCAAATATGCATAGGCTTAACTGAAAAAAAATAATCCAGCTATCTTGAACGCTTTGAAAATGAGTTAACTTGATCAAGATTACCGTAACACTGAAATCGCGTGCGTTTGAGCACATCTTAGGTCAGATTTATGATTCTATAACTTTAAAGTTGTTTTGAAAAATCAATATTCATTGCCATTCTTTTTATTGAATGTAATATTCAATGGCAGTGTCTCAACTTGCGAGTAGGCGTACACATATTTTTTTATCTATATAAACAGCAATGAAAAACAATATTTATGAAGACGCCTTTCCGATCGTCTCCCTGCGCTCCATTACGTGATGAGGCCTGTAGGGATTACGTTCGACGCCTAGTTCACTGATGATATGTTTCATGTAACAACAAACTACGAAAAGTCATTCGATAGTTGTCGAAGGATATCAAGATTCTACAAACTACCGTATACTATCTAAAATAAGAACGAGATTTTAGACCAACGATAGGAGTAATTCGCTCATATCATATCATTCTATCACGTCCATATTCTCCTCCGCATAGTTCGATCGATAATCCAACGATCAGTTCGCTTATGCCATTCTCTGTGAATTGCTTTTCTTTTCGTGCTGACTATGTGCTCAAACAAAAGCTAGGGAATTGGATATTTTGTGTAGGAGATTTACATGACTTTCTGACTGTCCATTACTATTCTAGTTAAACACAAACAATAGGCGCTTGTAGGACATTAAAATTTGGTTGATGCGACAGGAACGGGTGGACAGTTTTAGACCTAGAAAATTTTGGCGGGATTCGGCGCGTTCCAATCTTTCATAGAATTAAAGCTCAATGGGGACGCATAGTTGTTTCGTAAAAATTGAAAGAAAACCTCGCGAAACCAAAATCGAAAAACTAGATTTAAGAGGTCGACACACAACCTGTTTTTGGAAGAACTCTTGCGAACGCAACACAGAATGAGCCAGTAAGTGGTAAGCTGAGATTGTAGAATAACTATCACACTACTATTGCAAATAAAATAATATCAGAAAAATTTGCTCAAAAATACGAAAAAAATAAATTCGCGAGCAGCCATGTTTTATCAGTTCACGATTGATATTTTGTGTGGAACCTTGGTGTACGGTAGGAGGGTTTTTCCCGAATGACAGAATCCGGGCGGGGCCTGCGGTCCCTAGCTATACAAAAACCGCGTTTTTGTAGATGTTAATTTTTCTCGATCGATATTTGCTTTGCGCCAATTTTTTAATTTGTTGTTGTCGAAATCGTATCGGCAGCTCATAAACCATTGGTTTCTACACGCATTTTATTTTAGAAGCATTTTGAAGAAACCCGCCTGCGCTGCCTACATTAATATTATTTTTTGATTATTTCATTAATATTATTTTTTCCATTTGTTAAATTCTTTTTGCATGATATTTTTATACTATTTTCACAAAACTATTATTATTTGGTGATTTTGCTTGATTGATTACTATTATTTAATTTTAATAGTAAGGGACGTGTATTATGTGTAAATAGCAGGGAAACTCGTCTTCTGAAAAAGAAGGAGTGAGTCTTTCGCTGGGAAGTTAATGTAAACAACAGCGATCGTTAAACTCTTGAATAGAATGAAAAAATTAAAGAAAAAACAAATGTATTTTTACTGGTTTATCGAGGCACGAATGGAAGTCTCCGCCACCAAAATGGTTCCCGCGGGAACATCCCCTCTTAACAGTGTAAGGAATAATGATGCCGTGCGCACAGAATGAATGAGGAGGGCGCATCCCGACTTGGCAACACTTTTCCATACCTAAAAGATATGACGAGGGGGAATTCAAATGCCGGGAATCGAACGCGGCCAGTCTGGCTGAGAATCAGAATTCGTAACCGGTTAGCTAACCACTAGACTACATGGGAATGCGTGAAGAGGGAGCTAGAGTGAGCTAGATGGAAAGAAGGGTGGGTGGGCTTGTATGATCCGAGGAATATTTGTCGCGATTATATTCTTGTTGTTAATTGATTGTGAGTTTAATTACAGTATGTCAATTCCGAGCTGCTGGAGGAAGTGAAAGAAGGAGAGGAGGAGAAGAGTGCTAATGCATGGAAGATCGTCGAGTCGGCAGAGTCTGTTTATTCTCATTGGCTACTCTTTTTTCACTGTTTAATCGCTAACCTGTGATTGATTGTGGCGAGATCTTCGTGAGAGGGAAGAGTATTGCAGTGGTATAATCGTGCCGGGTGGATTCGACAAACGAGGGATAGAGGGAATGATCAATGCATGCAAGTTGGCCAGAGAGAAGAAGATCCCCTTCCTAGGTGAGAGATTGATATATCATGCCTCTTCAATAATCAGCACAATTCGGTGTGTTTGGTAGATACTTTTGGATTTATTGTTTCTTATATTTCTAATCAGGACTTACTATACGTCTTTTTTAAATTTTAATTTTCTACACAGTTTTTTTCCCGGAACTCTAACTTTTTCTGTTTGTTGAGCAAGAAATTCATACCCCCATTTTTTTGTGGAATATATCTCGACGGGTTTGGTGCTGTGGAAGAGCTTCGAATAGCTCACATTGCAGATCGGAGCAGATAAATAGAAGGCGCAGACTAGAATCTCGGCTAAAGAGACCAATGTTTTGCCCAGAACATATTAATAATCAATCGCGAAACTACACTTGACGTAATAAAAAAGAAGTATGCTAGCAAAACGTTGTTTTCCTTGACTGCGATTTGAATCTGTAACGTTGAGGATTCCTTTCTGTAAGTTGGCCAGCTCATTCTGAATTAAAAACATGGATATAAGGGGGGGGGGGGTGTCTACTTCATTTGCACATTTCTCAAGTAGTTATATGGCTGTAACGAATTAAACTCAGGTCGATGTGTTGACAATTTTATTTTTTTAACTTTAATTTTTGCTTTTGTATTAATTTTTGTTGTAACTTCTTTTAAATTAGTAATATGCAAATCGTAAAATGCTAATTGTATTAATTACTAAATCGATTGGGCAACTTAGCAAAACGGTTTTGGCGACTCTCGGGGTACCTATCCACCATAAAAACTGGAAAGCGATAGATATATGTGTCCTCCGGTAAGTCGCATATTAGTGCTGTTCCTATCATAGAAATAAAAAATTTTGTCACACACCACGCGGAATAAAAAAATACCCTAACGTGGAAACTGCAGAACGCAATGGTGCACTCCCATTACACCCCAATTTAAATTAGGAGAGTTGATTACTGTAAAGCCTTGTCTCCGCCGTTTTTGTTGCGCATTTCATATTTTTTTATCAGGGACGCTTGATAAACACTCCGACGCTTCATAAACGCTTCCCTGTACAGAAAACAGCACCAATAGTTGAGCCAGGAGCGTGAAAATATAAACGCGCGCGTATGTGAAAGAGGCGGGGCGAAGAGAGCCGGAGATAGAACACGGAACCACTTTGCACGGCTCTCACACCGGCATACACCATTTGTCCGTAGTTTTTTATTTCACTAATAGCAGAATGATTCGACAAATATGAACTAACGTGCTCTAGGGAGCACATGACATGTGTCAAAGAGGTGAGAAAAGCTTATTTCTCTTTAGCGTATGACGTCAACTTCGGGACGCCCGCACTCGAAAAAATAAAGTTAAAAAAATTCGGCCCACAAACTTTGAAAGAGCTTGATTAACAACTTTGTGTATTTTTGGTAATTTTTGCAGAATTTTAAAAATTATTTATTTTTTCACGGACCCTCCTGGTGCTCGATTCTCTGGTGATTCATCTCATAAGTAAAACTAGATGTCACAGAAACAAATAAGAAGACTTTAAAAAAGTATAAATGTGTTTTCACGTAACTTCATCTGGAGCCAACGGATGCTCTAAGTTCAAAATGAGTGGGCACACCATTTTCCGCGCCTTCGGTGATCTCAAAACACAACATCGTGCTTGTGCTGCAACGATCGAAAAGTATAAAAAATACGTTCCAAAATTGTTCGTAGTCCATAGAAATACGTTTGTCAAAAAACTATTTAATATTAGAGAAAATAAATGGATAGAGGGAAAGAGGGAGAGAAGGCGTTTGTTGAGGAGTGTGTCTGGGCATGCAGTGTGCCACCATCGAGTACGCCCGCAATGTACTCGGCATCCAGGGTGCAAACTCCACCGAGTTCGTGAAGGAAGGACTCACTCAGAGACAGCAGGTAGTCACCCTACCCATTGAAGATGATGGTAGTTGCCGAGTTGGGGTTGTGTTGTGATATGATGTGTATTGTGCAGGTGGTGATAGACATGCCCGAACACCACAGTGGAGGAATGGGAGGGACGATGAGATTGGGAGCGAGGACTACTGTATTCCTCACGGAGAAGTGCAAACTGCGTGAGTGGAGAGAAGGAGAGAAGAGGAGTGGATGGGAAACGATGGAGGGATTCCCTTGCAGGTACTCTCTATGGGAAGGATGAAGTGGAGGAGAGACATCGTCATCGATACGAAGTCAACCCCTCCATCGTCCCTGAACTGAGCAAGAAGGTATCTTCACTCCATCTCTCCCATTCGAGGATGGGGCAACTCGTTCTAATGACCATGCAGTATGCACAATCCCCTTTCGTTCGTTCCGATTCACTTAGAGCGAATCTGAATTGACAGGCAAATTGGTAACTTGTGATTTCGGCATTGCTTTGAGGGCCTTCTTTTCGTTGGAATGGGAGTGGATGAAGATAGCACGGAGAGATTCACAATTCACGAGAAGAAGAAGATGAGCGAGAGCTCGGCTGCACTCCTCCAATACGCCGAACACAGCAAGGAGAACGAGGTGAGGAAATAGGGGGGAGGGGGAGGGGAGGGGGAATGGAGGGGAGATAGAGAGGGGGTGAAGAGCATGAGTGGAGGGTTGATCCTGCACACATTTTGGAGGAGAACGTTCTCATCGGGTGAAAACTTTCGGAGGGGGGAAGGAGAACATTCAAAAAATTGAATTCTCTCAGTTTTGCGTATTTCGCTTTCTCGTGATGCTAGCGACTTTAAACTTTTCCTGGTGGTTTTCCTACCCATTTGAACCCTAAAAAGGGAAGTTTCAAGTCGATAAGTTCGCTGGAACCCGAGAAAACAAAGAAAAATTGAGGGAGTTTAAAAATTTGAATATTCTCCTTTCTCCCCGTTTGAAAATTTCCACCCGATTTTTCTGCTCTTCTCCGTTCTCCACCCAATATTTGCACAGCATACATGCTCTCATCAGTATTCACCTACCATCCTAAACATGTCTTTTGAGGATCTGCTCTCTAAGATTGACTATCTCTGTCAAAGGGGAGGGGATGGGAAGGATAAGACTGCAGTGAGAATGGAGATGCTCGAACTGAATGGTGAGTAGATTGATTGTGAGTGGTGCAGTCTCTCTCCCTTGCAGATCATCCCTACTACGTGGGGGCTCAATTCCATCCCGAGTATCTCTCCCATCCCCTTCAGCCATCTCCGCCCTTCCTTGGACTGCTGCTTGCTGCCAGTGGACAACTCGACGTGAGTCTCCCCCCCCCCTCCCTCCTCCTCTCCATCCTCTCCTCTACAGGCTGTTCTCTCTGGGGAGCGTTCATCTACTCCCCTCAAGAAGGTGATGACAGGGGAAGATTCTCTGGAGGCCCTTGAGAAACTCTCACTGGCTCATGAGTCGCGCAAGAACCATTCGAGTCTCACTGTCAATGGAAACTGAAAGAAGAGTGGAGGCACATCATGCTCATATTTCTATTTTCTTCTTTTGAATTATAATTTCCTTCTCTACTTTCACCCTCGATCGTGTAGCTGAAGTGATTGATTACATTCTCTCTCTTTTCATCCAGTCCCTTCTTACTTTCCAGTAGATATTCTTAATTCCGTGTTTCTCCATAAATCGATCTACGTTTGATTTATTTTCCGGTTGAACTACTTTTTGTTATTATTATCGAGAATTACTCTTTGCAGTTTAATTTTCGAAGCAATTGTTGGTTGTTGAATATTGTTTGATGAAATTGTGATTCGTACGTTTGAAAATGAGAATTGAACGTCGATGTGCAACTCGAGTGAGGAGATACTTGGAGTGATGGAAGAAGAGAGATTGGGCTTGCCATGCGGAGCACGCAAATACGATAACACGGGTCTCCTGTAAAAGTGTAGGAAAATGGGTCCCTGTGGCTACTAGAAATTATTTTGTATCTCAGATTTCGACTTAACTTTGTTGTACACGATTGAAGGTCAGAAGAAGGTCAATCCACTCAGTTCCGTGAAATCTTCACATTATCGATTTTTTTGATCTACCGCTTCAAATTGATGTATATCAGTTCATTTTCATCCTAGAGATAACTTTTTAAAATCGATCATATAGCTACCGGTAACCTAACTTCCAATGAGTTTTATTGCTTCTATGGATTCTATGGACAAAGTTAGTAGGGGTCTACGTTGACAGTATTTCATATAACCATCCCCCCGATATCGATTTACTATGTAAGTTCGTGGACATAGCCTAATTTTCACCAAAACGGTTTTTGGCTGTATTTCACTTCAAACTAATCCAATCACATTTTCAAAAAATGAAATCGAAAGCTCTTTTTGAGACGCAGAAAAGTGTTTCTGAGCAATTTTGCTCTAAGGTCACTTGTTTTCGAGTTATTCGACCATAAAGCCTATTGGTTGATAAAAATACAGACAATATCGATTTTCTGGCTTCGTATACCAAAAACCCAATCGTTTTTATTCTTTCTATGGAATCTCCACACAAAATTAGGGGGTGTCTATGTTGACTATTTTTCATATCTCTGTCCCCCCACTAGGGATTTACTATGGGTGATTACTATGGAGCAAAAAAATAACCAAGTCCGGAAACTTCGATATTGTCTGTATTTTTATCAACCAATAGGCTTTATGGTCGAATAACTCGAAAACAAGTGACCTTAGAGCAAAATTGCTCAGAAACACTTTTCTGCGTCTCAAAAAGAGCTTTCGATTTCATATTTTGAAAATGTGATTGGATTAGTTTGAAGTGAAATACAGCCAAAAAACCGTTTTGGTGAAAATTAGGCTGTCCACGAACTTACATAGTAAATCGATATCGGGGGGATGGTTATATTAAATACTGTCAACGGAGACCCCTACTAACTTTGTCCGTAGAATCCATAGAAGCAATAAAACTCATTGGAAGTTAGGTTACCGGTAGCTATATGATCGATTTCTCAATTGGAAAATCGGTTTTCAGGCGAAATGAGTATGAAAACAGCTTCCATGCTTTTGGACGTTGCTTACACTTTTGTAGAGCTCGTCATTACGAGCAAAATGAGAAAAAAAAGTTATCTCTAGGATGAAAATGAACTGATATACATCAATTTGAAGCAGTAGATCAAAAAATCGATAATGTGCAGATTTCACGGAACTGAGTGGAATGACCTTCTTCTGACCCCCAATCGTGTACATCAACAAAGTTAAATCGAAATCCGAGACGCGAAATATTTCTAGTATCCAGCGTTCCCACACTTTTACAGGAGACCCGTGATAAAGGGACTTGGATGTTCTAATGACTGGAATGAGAGAATGAGAAGGGACGAGATGGAGAGGAAATGCATCTGAAGAGAGAGAGAGGAGGAGGCGGAGAGGGGAGGGACATCGGGTCGTCGAGTCTCCATTCACTTCCCTCCTCCACGAGAAGTGCCTGCAGAGAGAGAGAGAGAGAGAGAGAGAGGACGGGGGTTGAGATCGGATGACCAACACATATGAGAGACTGTCTGAGAGGATTCACCATAGGCCGTACAACGAAAAATAAAGTTCTGATTTAACTTTTCGCGTAGAGTTCGAAAATCGACCTTAGAAGGCCGTATCTCTTACCCCTCATTTCGTGAGTTGCGCTGAATTTGGGTGGTCGGTTTTCGTAAATCGTGAACGGCTCATTCAAACCCCACAAATGCATAGTAATGCTGAAAGATCTCGACGAGATAAGCATTTTCACTGTTGAAAGTAAAAGTCTAGCTCATCTGTGAAAAAAGTTATGACCAAAGTTGTGAAAAAAGTATTCTCAAAAATTCCGCCCTGAAAATTTTTTTTGGCGCGTTACGTAAAATAAAAGTTTTCAAATGATTCCTCATCAAAAACTACCCCTAGAAATGTTTCTCTCATTTCGAAAGGAGTGATTATTTTGGTAGTTCTGGCTAGCGGAACAATCAGAGCTCCGCTTTCTTCAATTTTTCAAGTCGGTTATCTGCAAAATTAGAGCTCAGAATTGACTCCCAGCGCCTGAAATATTTCATAAACATATTATTCGGAACGTTTCGACTCAGAAATACGTCATAAAGACTGGCCAAAACCAATCATGGTGGTCCTATTGATACTTTTTTCGACAAAGCCTTGTCACGCACTTTGACGATATGTTTTGACAATGATAACACAACAACAAAAGGTTCGAAAGTTGATAGATGGTAAATATGTAATAGCTAAGATATATTAAACACTTATAATTTGTTTTAGGACCACTCCTACACTTTTCAAGTAGGAAACAATCCGATATTTGTAAATTTCGCGTAGCATGCATCCCGAACGACAGCAGCCTCAAACATAACTTTTAAGCGTTCTAGTGCGAAAATTCGGATTCTACGAGTGAAAATACACAAAGAAATATTGATTTCATATGTTTCCGTCATATCGACATTTTCACTCCCTACTGCTCATTTTTGCACCCTGGAGCGCTCCAGGGGGCAAAAATGAAAAAATATTTTTTTCGTAAATGTTATTTCGTGAATATATTTTCTAGTGTATTTTCACTCGTAGAAACCGAATTTCCACGTTAGAACGCTTAAAAATAATGTTTGCGGCTGCTGTCGTTCTCGAATCATGCTACATGGGCACGAAATTTACAAATATCGGATTGTTTCATACTTGAGAAGTGTAGGAGTGGTCCTAAAACAAATTATAAGTGTTTAATATATCTTAGCTATTACATATTTACCATCTATCAACTGTCGAACCTTTTGTTGTTGCATTATCATTGTCAACACATATCGTCAAAGTGCGTAACAAGGCTTTGTCGAAAAAAGTATCTATAGGACCACCATGATTGGTTTTGGCCAGTTTGTATGACGTATTTCTGAGTCGAAACGTTCCGAATAATGTGTTTATGAAATATTTCAATCGCTGGGAGTCAATTCTGTGCTCTAATTTTGCAGATAGCCGACTTGAAAAATTGAAGAAAGCGGAGCTCTGATTGTTCCGCTAGCCAGAACTACCAAAATAATCACTCCTTTCGAAATGAGAGAAACATTTCTAGGGGTAGTTTTTGATGAGGAATCATTTGAAAACTTTTATTTTACGTAACGCGCCAAAAAAAATTTTCAGGGCGGAATTTTTGAGAATACTTTTTTCACAACTTTGGTCATAACTTTTTTCACAGATGAGCTAGACTTTTACTTTCAACAGTGAAAACGAGATAAGTCTCGTCGAGATCTTTCAGAATTACTATGTATTTGTGGGGTTTGAATGAGCCGTTCACGATTTACGAAAACCGACCACCCAACTTCAGCGCAACACACGAAATTAGGGGTAAGATATACGGCTTTCTAAGGTCGATTTTCGAACTCTACGCGAAAAGTTACCCCTAGGGAGGTCTTACAATCAGAACTTTATTTTTCGTTGTACGGCCTATAGGGGATATGGCTCAGTTCTCTCAGAAAGTCTCTCATATACCCCTCATCTGCATTGTTATCATTGTAGGTTTGTACACTGACAAAACAACTAATGGGAAGTTACTGTAGCCGTGAATTCATTTGGTTGTAATCCTCTTGGATACAAGAAGGATAAGATCGGCCAGTTGAGATTCACAAGATGATGGAGGGTGAGAGATACCTGTGGAGTAGGCGACTAAGTGATTGAAGAGAGGGGAGGAGGTTGCTGATCGAGAGATGCCTCCATTGCAGTACCCACAGGTCCTCTTGCATTGCTGTCGCATCACCTATACATTCCCTCGAGGATAAGCATTCCGAGAGAGACCTGTCTTCCTTCCCACCTCATCATAGATGGGAACTGCGCACAGCCAACTCTTAGCCTGGCATTCACTTATTCCCCCTGGAATGGAGAGATCAGTGCAGTGATCGATGGAGGGAGAAGAGGGAGGGAAGACATCTGAGAATGGAGATCAAAGATCAAATGATGGAGAGGGAAGTAGTACGGGGAATACTACAGCAGAAGCCAATCCCATCGATCTCATTGATGGAAGAGCAAGTGAATCCATAGGGACACAGGAGAATGGAGATATCACATACTGAAGAGAAGAGATGGAGAAGGAGATGGAAATGATAGCAGACCTTGCGATGGATCACAATTCTCCCCATTCATCCATTCGAATTGAGCATATACAGAGATGAATAAATGGAAGAAGAGAAGAAACATGAGAGGAATCAAATGAGGAAGGGAAGCACTTTGTTATCCCATCGAACACAGAAGCGAAGATTGATCAGATGGGAGTAGTCGCTAGTCAAAACATGTGGAGATGAGGAATGGATGAATGGAGGAATGGAGGGGAGTGAGGGAAGCAACGGGATTCCAATTAAAGGAGGAGCAACAGCAATCCTAGCTAGCCAACACAGGGAACGCGGGTTTTAGACACTCGTTAAACATAAAGCATTTTCGAATTTCCTGTTCGAAATTTTTATTCAGAACCGATTTGTAAGTGTTAATGTGTTCTCTCACCCCTCATTGCACACATCGCCAATATTCCGCCCGCCTTTCCCTGTAATTCCGCACAGAATTGTTTGTTGGACACATTCCACTATATTAGGAATGCAATTTAACTGTCATCTGGCATTAAATGCCCGAGAGGAAGAGTAAGGAACCACAAAACCCTAATGGAGTTAATGTTACCGGACGAGGACGCAACCCTGATCTCACCCTGATGTGGTCGCGTGTACGAGAGAGTATGCAAAAGTGAGAGAGCGCGGGATTACGCTGATCATTTCCGGCTTTCCCTTGAGGCTATTGTTGATTTTTATCATTTTGTATATTCATTCTATACTAATTGAACCATCGGTTATTCGATGGAGGACAAAAAATAATGGGTCAATTTCGTCCTTGTCCGGTAAATTGAACTGGGTGCTCGGGTAGGCTTGTAGGGGAGAGACATGCGGGAATTCAAATATCTCTCAGATCTGTTACAACATTTGGGAATCGAACCCGCAACTTCTCGACCACATGGCTCCTCTACCACTTCGCTAAGCAACCGGTGTTTTGTGTACCATCCTAGCTCGCGCTATGATCTTTAGAGGGTGGGTAGGTCATGGTTATGACTGCGTCAAAAGTTTAACTTTGCTGACACTCCGCAGTATCTCTAACCCCTCATTCCTTGTGGCACGCATAACAAGTGTGGTCGGTTTTTGTTACTCGTGAACGGCTCTTCCAAACCCCATACATATATGAGCCCGTTTGTCTAAGAATCGAGCAAGGACAGGGACAGCAAAAATTCCCGATTCTCTGTAACAACGTGTTTTGGGGGTAATCGAAGGTGCTGAAAACGATGGGCTCATTAATTTTGCTCCTAATGTCGCCGTTAGCGAGACGAGTGAGGTATATGGTTGGAACCGCCGTGACGAGAGGATTCAGAATTACAATTTTCATCCATTTTCGCCTTGCGGTTTTCGAGATTGGAGTGAAAATGTGAGCCGAGAACAGTGGTAAACGGGTCGGAACTCCACTAGATATAAGGAGTACTTGTAACTCATTTCCATAATTAACAACTAGTTTGCTCGTTTTGTAAAAATTTTCGCTTTGTTCAATTTTTAAACAAATTTTTAAAAATTCATAAGAATTCAATAAAAAATATGAGAGCAGCTATAGCGACTTACATTGGTCAATGAAAGCCAATAGTAGCCCATGACAGTCGTAAAAGCTGATTTAAATTTTTTATTGAATAGCTATGGATTAAAAAAAAAATTGTGCAAAAGTTGAACAAAGCGAAGATTTTTGCAAACGGGCAAACTAGTTGTTAAATGTGGAAATGAGTTACAAGCACGCCTTATATCCTACCCTTCCCTAGCGAGGAAGAGGCGAGAGAGCCCAGAGGGGACGAGAAGAAAGACGAGAGAGGACCGCCGATTTCGCTCGATTTTAGCTCACGTTTTCACTCCAATCTCGAAAACCGCAAGGTGAAAATGGATAAAAATTGGAATTCTGACTCCTCTCGTCACGGCGGTTTCAACCATATAACTGCTTGAAATCTTCGTAAGGCCGAAATGGGGGACAGGATAGGGGAAGCGCGTCAGCATTTATCGGCGAGACGTTTCGGGCCACCGCCCATCATCAGTCAGTAAAATCACATGAAAAGAGAACTATTAGGAGTGGACAATCGACAATCGATGTATCGAGAAAGAGCGCGAATCAATAAAGAAGTGTGAGAAATAGACAACTAGTAGAGTGAGTGAATGGGGAATCGCGAAGAGGAAGTACTCCAAGGAGAGTGCCCCTATTACCCTTCAACTCTTAACATCTAATCCATTCTCTCTTCTCACTCACCTTCTCACCCTCTTCCCTTCTCCTCCCTTGCCTTGCTTCCCCTTCCTCTCTCCTCCCTCTCTTTCTCTCTGCCCTCTCTAATCCACACACTCTCTCTTTACCCCTTCCTCTTCGCGATTCCCCATTCACTCACTCTACTAGTTGTCTATTTCTCACACTTCTTTATTGATTCGCGCTCTTTCTCGATACATCGATTGTCGATTGTCCACTCCTAATAGTTCTCTTTTCATGTGATTTTACTGACTGATGATGGGCTGTGGCCCGAAACGTCTCGCCGATAAATGCTGACGCGCTTCCCCTATCCTGTCCCCCATTTCGGCCTTACGAAGATTTCAAGCAGTACTTCTACGCCATGACAGGAATCACCGAGTATCCTCTCCTTATAACCATATAACTCACTCGTCTCGAAATTGCGTATTCTAAAAGTTGAATTTTTAAAAATTATATTAATAATTCGTGAAAATGAAGTGGATAGGCGTAATCAGCATGAAATTCTACCTCGGAAACCATATTCATGTAATTTTAGCACTTTCCGGAGAGGCGACATACGCGAAAACCCGTTATCGACGTGACGACGTCTGGAGCCAACGGCGACTCTGGGAGCAAAATGAATGAGCCCACCGTTTCCAGAACCTTTGATTACCCCGAGACACATTGTTACAGAGAATCGAGTTTTTTTGTTGTCTTGCAACCTACCGGATCTGCTCGATTCTTAGGCGAACGGCCTCATATGATATATCACGCGTGTCGCGTAAGGTTCCAATAAACCCTGGTACATTGGAAAAGTCGACATTGGGTTCTGGACAATTTTGAATAGCCCATATGGTCCCTCAACAGAAATCAACTAGTTTTGTTCCAAATCTCCATCGTCAACAATGTGAAACGCCTTCAAGACGGCTATCGAAATCTGCCGACTTTGGAGCCACGATGCTCAGCCCACAAGGGGTCTCATGGTTCGTGTTAAAAAGCAAATCTGTGCCAACTTTCATGGATAATACGTCTATGCTAATGAACCATCGATACCATTTTTAATATTTTCGTATATCGATTAAATTTATTGATTTTTGCAATTTTTTAGTACCGTTGAATTTTATTGGCTCAATCGATAGTTCTCAATGAGACGAATCAAATTATATGCCGAATGTCATATCAAAAAGGGTGGCCACGATGAGAAAATTGCATTATTAGATTCTCGAAAATCTATTCGATCCTTAGTGGATACACTTGACTTTTGATCAAGGCTTGTATTCGCTTCTTAAAGTCCGTATCTCACCGTACCAAATGGCGCAGCAGGTAATAACGCAATTTTCACATCGTGGTCACCCTTTTTGATATGACATTCAGCATATCATTCGATTCGTCTCATTGAGAACTATCGATTGAGCCAATAAAATTCACTGGTTCTAAAAAATTGCAAAAATCAATAAATTTAATCGATATACGAAAATATTAAAAATGGTATCGATGGTTCATTAGCATAGACGTATTATCCATGAAATTTGGCACAGATTTGCTTTCTAACTCGAACCATGAGACCCCTTGTGGGCTGAGCATCGTGGCTCCAAAGTCGGAAGATTTCGATCGCCGTCAACTTTGACGACGTCTCACATCGTCGACGTTGGAGATATGGAACAAAACTTGTTGGTTTCTGTTGAGGCACATTAGGAACTATCTAAAAATGCTCACACAAACAGGTGTCAAAAATGTACCAGGCTCTTCACGAATCTATTCAATCCTTAGGCGACACGCGTGATATAGTAATTCTGAAAGATGTTGAAGAAATAACCTTTTTTCCTATTGGAAATGAAGGGTCATCGTTGTAAAAAGTTATGCCCACTTGAATTTTAAAAATTACGGTACTGAAAATTATTTCTCCATCATGGGCAATTGTTTTAATTCGATTTAGAATCCATTTTTACCCTTTGTTGAAGGATTTAACATCTGACGTTTAAACGACTAAACATGCCTGACCCGCTATTTTCGCTTGTTTTTTGGATATTTTAAGGATATATTAGAGAGAATGAGATCTTTGAGTAAGCAGAGAGTCTCGATTGTTAGTTCGATGTGTGATGTGGTCGTCTGGAGAAGGGGAGAAGGCAATAAAAGGATGCTTACAAGGGAGATAAGAGACGACACTGCAGATTAGTCGTCACTCGTGCATCCAATCAGCAGACTCTCAAATGATCCCATTATCTCATCACTTCCATTCTCCTCTTTCATCCATCTAACTCTTCCTAGATTACATCCTTTCGGATTCTTAACACTCAATGGGAGCACACTCGTGCTATTCATTAGCCCACCCTCCAATTTCACTTCGATCTCGTGTCTGAGCAGAAGCTGCCCACTATCTTTCAATCATCTTTTTATTACAATCACCATGGTCCATATGGTTTTCTTCTGAATTTTGCCCACTCCTTATGCTTGTTTATTTTAATGTTAACCATCCTTGAAATAGTCCCATCAATCGAAAAGCCTCCTTCTTTTAGATCCTCATCCATCCTCTCCCTCCCATCACCATTTCCCTCGTTATGCCAGACGTTCCCTCTCTCTTGCCACTATGTAATCCCTCCCACCCTAAACAAGCGATTATATCCATTTTTTGCACCTATATCTCTCTGACTGACATCTCCTTCTCTTCCTCCATCATCTATCTCTCTCCCTCCCTCCCTCCCTTCCTCACTCCTTCCTCTCGATCTAAATTCTTCTATCACTTCATCCCACAGTGCATCGACTCTCTAGATAACCTCCCTTAATCCGTAATAAGCCTCTTCTCTCCTTATCTCCTTCCTTCTTTTCCCTCTCAGCTGATATTCCACTCATTTCTACAATCTTGCCAATACCATTTCAATCTCTCTTCGATCCTCATCTGCTTCTCTCACTTATCTCACTCAAATTCAGTGACTGAAAATGTGGAATTTGGAGATTGAGAGGTCTCAATTTCGAGCATTTTGACTGTAATTAAATTTTTTATTGAGTGATTATACATACTATGAATATATTGAGCATTGTTGATAAAGATCTATGCTTTTCCTCACTTGGTTGAATGCAACTAAGCACTTCTTCGGATGGCTTATCATCTCGGGAAGAGAGAGATGAGAAAGGCAGTTTATTCTCTCCCTTCCTCACTCCCTCTCACTCACGATATTCACCAGATGAATCGACAGGTCAAACAAACTGATTGAATTGACTCACGAATTGGTTGCATTCCTTCATCTATTCTCCACTATCTTCCATCTACTGAATACTCACAACCCCCCCCCCTCCCCCTCTCTGATTGGCATCTGTGATCCTGATTCATTCCTTCTCATCCCATTGCTCCTTGTCATCTCTCAATTTCTTGACCAGATAAGCAGTGATTGTCACTTCAATCATCCTCATTTCTGCTTCTACTACTGTCTATCTCTTATAATCTTCCTAATTCAGGATGTCTCAATCCTACGGTGGTTACGACACGAATTGTCCTCATGGAACCAGAGATCGTCGGTCTTTTGATCACAATTTGATAAGTATAAAAGTATTTAGCTTGGTCGATGGATGAATCGATTGAAGAGAAGACTCCCGATAGTTTCACCACTAATTCTGCTTCTATCAACTCGAATGAGCAGTGAGATCATCAGTGCAATTACATAAGTATCTAAATCTTTTGCTCTCACTCAGGCCGATTCCCCTTCCTTCTCCCCTTGTTGCTCAACCTCGTACATGGAGAGACTACTCGACATTCGCCATCCTCTGTCTCATCAACCTACTCAATTACATGGATCGATACACAGTCTCGGGTGAGTTCCCCTTCCCCTCTCCTCTCTCTCTCTCTCCCTTCAGGAGTCTTGCCTGATATCCAGAAGTACTACGGGGTGGACGATGCGATGGCGGGTCTTCTGCAGACAGTCTTCATCGCAACCTTCGTGGTAATCTCTCCCATCTGTGGATATCTAGGAGATCGGTAAGTCTATTCACTGCTTCTTCACTCACTCACTCATTTTCTCTCTCAGATACAATCGTAAATGGATCATGGTCTGTGGAATCTTCATCTGGGTTTCAGCAGTCTTCGCTTCCACTTTCATACCCAAAAAGGTCAATTTGTTGTTTCCTCGTAGGTGTTGATCTCTGACCCCAGCCCTCTTCCATTCTTCTCTGACCCCACCCCTCTTCCATTCTTCTCTCCCATTACCACGTTGCCAATGTGGTTTATAACTCATAAATGGGGGTATCTCTCCATTATCTTTTGTTCCGCCCTTCTTTGTCATCTCCCTCTTCTCTTCCCATCACACCATGGAGAAGGGAAGAAATGGAGAGAGTGATAAGGGGACTGCAACTATTCTCAAATGAGAGACAGGGGCAATTCCAGGCATTCTGGGCGTTTATGCTGTGCAGGGCAATAGTGGGAATCGGAGAGGCATCTTATGCAGTCATCTGCCCCTCTCTCATTGCGGGTACTAAGGATGGGATAGGGAAGCAAGAGAGATCCTCATTCAGATATGTTCCATGGAATTCTCCGATCCCGAATGTTGATGGTATTCTACTTCGCAATTCCAGTGGGAAGGTGAGAGGAGGATAAGTAGAAGACGAGAATGGATTGCGTTGAGTGGATTGGGATTCATCGTGGGATCGATAGTGGCCGATCTCACGGGAAATTGGCAGTGGGGCGTGCGAGTGACTGCGATTGCTGGTGAGAAAGAAGCGAGAAGGAAGAGAGAAGGAAAGAGAAGCACTCGATTCAGGAATTATCTGTCTCCTTCTCATCATTGCATTCGTGCAAGATAGACCAAGAGGACTCATGGAGGTATCATCCATTCATGAGGGGAAGAGGGAGGGGGGAAGAGGGAGGGGCGAGTGATGAGTGTACCTCTCAAGGTTGACAATGCCGATCAATTGGATGGGATAAGTGAAGGATACTGGAAGGATCTCGTCTCTCTTCTTAAGAAGTCAGATTACTCTTTAGAAATTGAAGAGAAAACGAAAGACTAAGCGAATATACGGAATGTGGATAAAATAAGAAGAGTAATGATGGTCCCATTCCAGTCCCACTTACATCCTATCTACTCTCGGATACACTGCAACTGTCTTCGTAGTGGGTGAGTGACCCCCACCCCCCCCTCCCCCCTTCTCTCTCCTCCTCCCTATCCCTCCCTCCCTCCCCCTCTCCCCTCCCCCTCCCTCTCCTCCTCTCCTCCTTCAGGAACACTCGCATGGTGGATTCCCTCTGCGATGACATATGCAGCGGCAATGAATAAGGGATTGAATAGCACGAGTGAGATGGATAGTGATGCTGACCTGGGAGATGCACAGACGAGGTGAGACTCTCACTCACATCATATTCTACCATTCACTCTTTCCGATCTACCATTATGTTCGGAGTGATCACTACTCTCGGAGGATTCGTAGGAGTAACAGTCGGAACTCTCGGATCTAATGTACTCCCCTCCCTCCCCCCTCCCCCCTCCCCCCTCCCCCCCCCCCTCCCCCTCCCTCCTCGATTGTCCCTTTGCAGATGATGAATAAGGGAACGTGGTGTTGTGTATTCTGTAAGACTCCTCGATCTGATCCCATTATGTGTGCCATTGGAGCGTTGATCGGAAGTGGGTCCCCTCTCCCTCCTCCTCCACTTCCTCCCCCCCCCCCTCTCCCCCTCCCCTCTCCCTCCTCTCCTTTGCAGTCCCTTCCCTCTTCTTCGTGATCCAGACTATTCCTACCATCGAGGTTGTCTCCTATGTGGGTGTCCTCCCCTCCCCCCTCCCTCCCCCCTACTTCCTTCTATTCAGATATTGATGTTCATAGCAGTGACTGCACTCTGTTTCAACTGGGCAACGAATGTAGACATGCTCATGGTTCGTCCTCCCCCCCCCTCCCTCCTCTCTTCTCATTTCAGTCAGTTATCGTCCCTGGAAGGAGGAGTTCTGCAAATGCCATTCAAATCCTCACTTCTCACCTCTTGGGAGATGGATCGGGGCCCTATATAATAGGAGCAGTGAGTTAGCAAAATGAGACATTTCCCATCCTCCATCCATTCAGATTTCCGATGCAATTCGTGCTAATTTAGATGAATCCCGACTCTCCGAAGGTATTCAATTATCTTCCCTCATCCTACAAATCTCTCTCTATTTCTCTTGAGGCCCATTGGACCTCTCTCTCCGACTCATTCTACATCCCCAATATAATTCTGATTCCTTCTGTCATTCTCTACATAATCTCCGCCATAACATTCAAGCGAGATCGAAGGATATTCCTGGAGGAGATGGGTAAGAGATCAAC
>BTRK01000006.1:28438290-28480843 GCA_036245805.1 Pristionchus mayeri
GTAGAGAAGAGATAACAGAGGGTCGATCTGAGGAAGATCAAAGGTCAGATCGAGGGAGGTCGAATGTGAACTGACCCTGCTGTAGTGAGAGAACAGACAAGGAGGAATCCAGACCACATATCGAATACCGCACCAGCTATCACATTCTGAACATCCACTCTCATTTTATTTCCTAATTCATTCTCTGATTCGTTTTTCGATGACGTCACAGAAAGCACTCAATTAAAGCGCAATTACACAACCCACCTCCCCCTCACCCCATCATCCTTCTCTCTGCACTCTTTATGCATGACATTCCACAATGGGAGTGATTTATCCCTTATTTCAGCCCCAATCTCATTTAATCCAAAAGCGTCCTTTTTATTAATGATTGGATGATAAGTGAGGAGAGGGAGAAGTCTACTGACTAGGAAGAAGGAGCCAGGGATGGCGAAGGTCTGCTTGTACAGATAAGCACAGATGAAGACTGAAGTGATGTATGCGAAGTGCTGCTCCTTGTAGTCTTTGAATCTGCAATCGAGAGAGAGAGAGTACGAATACCCACACAGGAAGGATAATAAGGAAGGATATGTGTGATGATAAGCAGACAAAAGGGAGACTCACTTGATAGCAAGTACAGTGAAGTTGTCGAATTGTTTGGGCATCTCGAATGTCGCAGTTCCTTCAATGAATTCTTCAATGAACATATCCCCTCTATCTCCTTCCATTGTAATCATTCCATCGCCATTGTTTCATTTTATCACAAGGGAGAAATAAAGAGAGGAAGTGGCGATTTTACAATGGGAGAGACCCCATGGGAGGGAGAAGGGACGGTTTGTGAACTCGTCCCTCACTCAATCTATCACCTCGAGAGAACAATCCTACTCTCATTCTATTTGTTGCCATTCATTCTCTCATCATTCTTCAGTTCGATAGGGAAAATTCTCTTGATGATTAGACTGAAGCATGCGAGACTACTCAAATCGCACTCACTAAGTGTCAATGGAATGCAATCGCTAACCAAAAGTACCGTACCATCAGAATTCCATCCAGGAGCCGAACAGATCATGTACCATAAAGAGAGATGATATGCCGAAAATGGCAGGAAGAATGAAGAGACGAGTCATTCCCTTCTTCCTCCTTCGTCTTATGAGTCATTTCGGTCTGTGAGATCGATACGGTAGAGGACTTGATATCGATCGGATGAGCAATCGAAGACTCAGCATGATTGCGAAAGGAATATCAAACATTTCTAGATAGTTCGAAAAAAAGATTGACGTGCAAAAAGACAGGAGGAGATGGAGGGGAAGGGACATTATATGGAAGAGGATAATGGAAGTGAGAGCGGCGAGAAATGAAGAGCAGTCGAAGACACCATAAACGGAATCGAGAATAGAAAGATGGAAGGAATGAATATTGATAGAGAGGAAAACGAAGTGATTGAATGTTGAAGGGAGAAGAGACTCGAACTCCCCTAGAGGGAAGGACCACTCAAACAAAGCTGAGCTATAGTGCAAACCGAAAGAGATCAGAAGGAATTAGCGATTGATTAGATGAGAAGATAATTATACTGTAAGTATGAATCGATTTGGTATGGAAGGAAGGTAGGATGAGGATAGGGGCTAGGAATAGGGAGGGAGAGGTGAGAGGGAGAGAGAGGAGAGAGGAAGGCAGGACGAGTTCTAGCCATTCTCAGATTGATGAAATAGAGAAGAGAAAGGCAGAGGATAAAGGGTGATACGGGATTATGGAATAATGAGAAGAGTGATCGGAAGAAGAGGAGGAAAATGATGGAGAGGTGGAGAGGAGGAGAGGATATGGAGGAGTGATGACAACTCCCATTTGAGTGGGAAGAGAAAGGCATGGAGAAGGTCGGATAGTGATTACGTAAGGAAATTTGAGGGGAGACTGCACATTGTGTTGTGATAAGTGAGAGAGGGAAGTACCGGTTGGAAGGAGGGAAGGAGGGAGAAGCGAGAGGGAGGGAGGGAGGGAGGGAGGGAGGGAGGGAGGGAGGGAGGGAGGGAAAGGGGGAGGGGGGACCAACAAAAGGCACACAATTATGAGTGCAGCATGCGTACTTTTTGCGAGGGAACTGTGATAGGGAAATAATGAGTGCTTCTTATGACGAAGAGAGGGAAGAATGAGGGAAGAGAAATGGAAGTGTAGAATGAGAGCAGAAAGTGTTTCACAAGGGGAGAAGATGCTTACTTGTTGATCTAGAATGAATGGACGATGTTACGAGGATGGAGAGAGGGAAGAGGAGTTGATCACCTTGGGATGGAGCTATCGAAGAGGGAGAGGGGAGGGGGGGAGGGATGGAAGCAGAATTGGGAGGGTGATAAGGAAATCGTGGCAACATTCTACAGAGGAAGTGGAAGTGATCAGGAGGAATTGAATTACTCTGAGAGGAGATCGATAGAATTGAATGGAATAGAAACACCCTGAGGGTTCTTGTGAGGGACAAGAGGGAAGGAACTTTGAATGGAATTGACTGCTCTGAGACCATTGAATGACCGAAGGAATAAGTGAGAAATTGGAGAGTAGACGAGAGGTAGGTCACTGATTGCTTCGAAGGAAAGACGAAGAATGAGTCAATGATAGAGATAAGAAGAGGAGAGACTACGAGGGCGACTTAGTTGCTGCCAATATTGATGTGAGTAAAGAAGAGATTGTGCAAAAAAGAAATTATAGAATTTTCCTTGAAATAAGAAAGCAATAAATTAGTGGGGAGGTCAAGGGGGGAACGAGTCCAAGAGAGCCTTAGGGAGGGAGAGAATGACTCAAGGAGGATCAAAGAGGACTAGTGGGAACTTCCACTATCAAGTGACCACTTCAAGGAAGATCTGCAAATGAAGATGAGGAAATTGCAAATTGAAGTACACAATGAATGGAAAATAGCTTCGAAATAGCGAAGACTACATATTAGCAGAAGAATGAATGAGAGTGATCATCAAAGAATGGGAGGATTGTGCTGTGATGAATTGAGAATGGAGGGATGGCATGAGATAAGGATCGAATGAAGAAGAAGAAGAGGGAAAGACTGAGAGAGGAGGGAAAGATCAGGGAAGGAACGGATGAGAGAAGAAAAGGGAATGAGAAATGAAGAGGAATGAAGATGAATGAGAGTATGGATGTCATTTAGGAATGAGGGAACGGATGGATCAGAGAGACAGAAGAGAAGAAGAGAAAAGAGGACTGTTCAATGAGAGGGATGAGACTGAAGGAAAGAAAGAAGGAAAGAAAGGGAGAGAGTGGGAAATAGAATGGAAGACAAAGAGAAGAAAGGAGAGAAAAGAAACACTGATGAATAGGGTAGAAGGAGTACAGGGGGAAGGAGGGAATGGGTGGAATTAGATGACCGAGTCACTAGATATGTACAAGGACGGAGGAAGGAGGGGTTCCAGAATGGTCCATTTTCTTTTTCGCGGAGACAGGAAGTGAAAAGGTTCGGGCGAATGGAAATGGAGAGGAGGTGAGATGATCATAGTGGTCACTCATCCTTCAGAATTACTCCCATCTTTGGGAATAAATTGAAGAAATAGTTTCTCATCAATTGAGGGGGCGACTAGATGAGAGAGAGAGGGGGGAGGGAGGGGGAGGAGGAGTCGCTTAGTTCTCTCATCGGGAACAATTGGCTTCGTGGGAAATCGGCCTATTCTTTGCACGATTGAAAAAGAGAATGAAGATTCTCTCGAGATGAATAAATGGAACAATTTCAATTCACTAAACTTGACTAGCAATGTCTCAGGTGGTTCTAGAATGACGGGATGAGAGCCTGGAGTAGCTAGGATCTCCCTCGTTGTCAAGAGAGAAGCTAGGAGGGAGAGGGTGGAAGAGATCTAAGATCTATGAAGGCCCAAATCTGGAGTGTTTTCATGAGAATCGATGAGAGGATTAGAAGTGCAGTCACATAATTCCTTCTAGATCAGATACTAGATTCCATGGGAAGAGATGATCGATCAGTCGGAGTCACAAAATGGCAAGTTTCGTAGTGGTGGATGACAAGTAGTGAGAGTGTCTTCGAAGATTAGGGAGGGGAGAGAAGAGACACACATTGTCACGAATTCATTCTATCCAGATATCTTATCGGATATATTAAGGAACTGTTCAACAATAAGAAAGAAGAAATGGAGTGAATGAATCGATTGACTTTCAATTCAGATGCAGACACTGAAAATGCGCGAAATGTGAGATTTCGACTGAACAAACAACGGGGAGAATGCAGATTTTCGAAGAAGTTGATCCAATTCGTCTTTTGAGATAGAATAAAAGGATAGAAGAAAATCCAGAAGAGGTGATGGAAAATAATTGAGAATTACTCTAAAAAGAAATTGTATTGTGAAGGGATTGGACTGTGAATCCCATCGAAAGAATGAAGCTTGGAAGTGAGAGAGAAAGAGAGAGAGAGAGTGAAAGAGGAGAGAAGGAGAAAGTTCACTCAAAACAATACGGGGAAAGGATAAACAACGTCTGTTTCAACCCGTGAGAATTCATAAGAACTGCAGAAGGGAGGGAAAATTACAAGACGAGACCACTTTTTCATTAGTCTCTCCCTCTTTTAGTCGTGCATGTGTCGAATGTTGGAAGTAGAAGAAAGAGAAGGATAAAGGGGACTCGAGTGGGATAAGTGAGTATTAGATGACATCAAAAGGAGGTGAGAAGGGTTGAATGGGGGATGGAGATTCGGAATGGGAGAGACAGAGGGAGAATTGGGATGGAAGATGATGGGCGAGTGATGCTCGAGTGTAAATAATGCCATACACAGATAATATTGTATCATCATTATCAAAGAGGCACCGATTCAGTTGTCTTTTCATTCGATCCTCTTGAACTTCACATTTCCGTTCTCTTCATCTCAGAAGGTCTGGAAGAGACAAGACCAAATTGTTTTTAACAAAATTGGGAGAAAGAATGAAATAATCTGGTTGATTAGTGATCTACTCGCCCTTCTCCTCCTCTTCTTCGATGAATCAGTCGATCTCCATTCCGAACTAGTGAAGAATCTCCATGGCAAATATACAAGTACCCTTTCAATCCCCTTCTTCTTCTCATTTCTTTCTTCTACTTCACATCCGTGGTATCCTCGCTGATCCTTACACATGAAGAGGAATGGGCAGTGATCCGTTGTGGTTGATTCCACTGAAACAGCTGATGAGTCCTCCTCCCAGGATGAAGAGCCCCTCAAGAAGATCATCCATATCACCTACGACGTCGAGACGAAGAAAGAATTCAACAGAGGTCCCATCGTTCCCCTCCCGACCCCAACCTACCTGGGAAGGGAACGTTCAAGTGGGCAATCACTCACTGCGAATTCATTCACTTCCTCGATTCGAACTCCCTCCTCTTTACAGTATCCCCCTAGTGAACTCAATCCTCCAAGTCACTCCAGAATAAGAAGCCAATCCCAAACCCAAATCTTGAAGTGGTGCACAATTTTCTTGTGTCTCCCTTCTCTAGTGCAAGAGGGGGCTTCTTCTGCAGTGAACGACCCTTCGACTGAGTCTTCCCTCCGTCACTTCTTCTGCAGTGAACGACCCTTCGACTGAGTCTTCCCTCCGTCACTTCTTCTGCAGTGAACGACCCTTCGACTGAGTCTTCCTTCCGTCACTTCTTCTGCAGTGAACGACCCTTCGACTGAGCCTTCCCTCCGTCACTTCTTCTGCAGTGAACGACCCTTCGACTGAGTCTTCACTCCGTCACTTCTTCTGCAGAGAACGACCCTTCGACTGAGTCTTCCCTCCGTCACTTCTTCTGCAGTGAACGACCCTTCGACTGAGTCTTCCCTCCGTCACTTCTTCTGCAGTGAACGACCCTTCGACTGAGTCTTCCCTCCGTCACTTCTTCTGCAGTGAACGACCTTTCGACTGAGTCTTCCCTCCGTCACTTCTTCTGCAGTGAACGACCCTTCGACTGAGTCTTCCCTCCGTCACTTCTTCTGCAGTGAACGACCCTTCGACTGAGTCTTCCTTCCGTCACTTCTTCTGCAGTGAACGACCCTTCGACTGAGCCTTCCCTCCGTCACTTCTTCTGCAGTGAACGACCCTTCGACTGAGTCTTCACTCCGTCACTTCTTCTGCAGAGAACGACCCTTCGACTGAGTCTTCCCTCCGTCACTTCTTCTGCAGTGAACGACCCTTCGACTGAGTCTTCCCTCCGTCACTTCTTCTGCAGTGAACGACCCTTCGACTGAGTCTTCCCTTCGTCACTTCTTCTGCAGAGAACGACCCTTCGACTGAGTCTTCCCTCCGTCACTTCTTCTGCAGATAACGACCCTTCGACTGAGTCTTCCCTCCGTCAGTTCTTCTGCAGTGAACGACCCTTCGACTGAGTCTTCCTTCCGTCACTTCTTCTGCAGTGAACGACCCTTCGACTGAGTCTTCCCTCCGTCACTTCTTCTGCAGAGAACGACCCTTCGACTGAGAATTCCCTCCGTCACTTCTTCTGCAGTGAACGACCCTTCGACTGAGTCTTCCCTCCGTCACTTCTTCTGCAGATAACGACCCTTCGACTGAGTCTTCCCTCCGTCACTTCTTCTGCAGTGAACGACCCTTCGACTGAGCCTTCCCTCCGTCACTTCTTCTGCAATGAACGACCCTTCGACTGAGTCTTCCCTCCGTCACTTCTTCTGCAGATAACGACCCTTCGACTGAGTCTTCCCTCCGTCACTTCTTCTGCAGATAACGACCCTTCGACTGAGTCTTCCCTCCGTCACTTCTTCTGCAGTGAACGACCCTTCGACTGAGTCTTCCCTCCGTCACTTCTTCTGCAGATAACGACCCTTCGACTGAGTCTTCCCTCCGTCAGTTCTTCTGCAGTGAACGACCCTTCGACTGAGTCTTCCCTCCGTCACTTCTTCTGCAGATAACGACCCTTCGACTGAGTCTTCCCTCCGTCAGTTCTTCTGCAGTGAACGACCCTTCGACTGAGTCTTCCCTCCGTCACTTCTTCTGCAGTGAACGACCCTTCGACTGAGTCTTCCCTCCGTCACTTCTTCTGCAGTGAACGACCCTTCGACTGAGCCTTCCCTCCGTCACTTCTTCTGCGATGAACGACCCTTCGACTGAGTCTTCGCTCCGTCACTTCTTCTGCAGTGAACGACCCTTCGACTGAGTCTTTCCTCCGTCACTTCTTCTGCAGATAACGACCCTTCGACTGAGCCTTCCCTCCGTCACTTCTTCTGCAGTGAACGACCCTTCGACTGAGTCTTCCCTCCGTCACTTCTTCTGCAGATAACGACCCTTCGACTGAGTCTTCCCTCCGTCACTTCTTCTGCAGTGAACGACCCTTCGACTGAGTCTTCCCTCCGTCACTTCTTCTGCAATGAACGACACTTCGACTGAGTCTTCCCTCCGTCACTTCTTCTGCAGTGAACGACCCTTCGACTGAGTCTTCCCTCCGTCACTTCTTCTGCAGATAACGACCCTTCGACTGAGTCTTCCCTCCGTCAGTTCTTCTGCAGTGAACGACCCTTCGACTGAGTCTTCCCTCCGTCACTTCTTCTGCAGATAACGACCCTTCGACTGAGTCTTCCCTCCGTCAGTTCTTCTGCAGTGAACGACCCTTCGACTGAGTCTTCCCTCCGTCACTTCTTCTGCAGTGAACGACCCTTCGACTGAGTCTTCCCTCCGTCACTTCTTCTGCAGTGAACGACCCTTCGACTGAGCCTTCCCTCCGTCACTTCTTCTGCGATGAACGACCCTTCGACTGAGTCTTCGCTCCGTCACTTCTTCTGCAGTGAACGACCCTTCGACTGAGTCTTTCCTCCGTCACTTCTTCTGCAGATAACGACCCTTCGACTGAGCCTTCCCTCCGTCACTTCTTCTGCAGTGAACGACCCTTCGACTGAGTCTTCCCTCCGTCACTTCTTCTGCAGATAACGACCCTTCGACTGAGTCTTCCCTCCGTCACTTCTTCTGCAGTGAACGACCCTTCGACTGAGTCTTCCCTCCGTCACTTCTTCTGCAGTGAACGACCCTTCGACTGAGTCTTCCCTCCGTCACTTCTTCTGCAGATAACGACCCTTCGACTGAGTCTTCCCTCCGTCACTTCTTCTGCAGTGAACGACCCTTCGACTGAGTCTTCCCTCCGTCACTTCTTCTGCAGATAACGACCCTTCGACTGAGTCTTCCCTCCGTCACTTCTTCTGCAGTGAACGACCCTTCGACTGAGTCTTCCCTCCGTCACTTCTTCTGCAGAGAACGACCCTTCGACTGAGTCTTCCCTCCGTCACTTCTTCTGCAATGAACGACCCTTCGACTGAGTCTTCCCTCCGTCACTTCTTCTGCAGAGAACGACCCTTCGACTAAGTCTTCCCTCCGTCACTTCTTCTGCGGATAACGACCCTTCGACTGAGTCTTCCCTCCGTCACTTCTTCTGCAGAGAACGACCCTTCGACTGAGTCTTCCCTCCGTCACTTCTTCTGCAGTGAACGACCCTTCGACTGAGTCTTCCCTCCGTCACTTCTTCTGCAGAGAACGACCCTTCGACTGAGTCTTCCCTCCGTCACTTCTTCTGCAGATAACGACCCTTCGACTGAGTCTTCCCTCCGTCACTTCTTCTGCAGAGAACGACCCTTCGACTGAGTCTTCCCTCCGTCACTTCTTCTGCAGATAACGACCCTTCGACTGAGTCTTCCCTCCGTCACTTCTTCTGCAGAGAACGACCCTTCGACTGAGTCTTCCCTCCGTCACTTCTTCTGCAGATAACGACCCTTCGACTGAGTCTTCCCTCCGTCACTTCTTCTGCAGTGAACGACCCTTCGACTGAGTCTTCCCTCCGTCACTTCTTCTGCAGAGAACGACCCTTCGACTGAGTCTTCCCTCCGTCACTTCTTCTGCAGAGAACGACCCTTCGACTGAGTCTTCCCTCCGTCACTTCTTCTGCAGAGAACGACCCTTCGACTAAGTCTTCCCTCCGTCACTTCTTCTGCGGATAACGACCCTTCGACTGAGTCTTCCCTCCGTCACTTCTTCTGCAGAGAACGACCCTTCGACTGAGTCTTCCCTCCGTCACTTCTTCTGCAGTGAACGACCCTTCGACTGAGTCTTCCCTCCGTCACTTCTTCTGCAGATAACGACCCTTCGACTGAGTCTTCCCTCCGTCACTTCTTCTGCAGTGAACAACCCTTCGACTGAGCCTTCCCTCCGTCACTTCTTCTGCAATGAACGACCCTTCGACTGAGTCTTCCCTCCGTCACTTCTTCTGCAGTGAACGACCCTTCGACTGAGTCTTCCCTCCGTCACTTCTTCTGCAGTGAACAACCCTTCGACTGAGCCTTCCCTCCGTCACTTCTTCTGCAATGAACGACCCTTCGACTGAGTCTTCCCTCCGTCACTTCTTCTGCAGTGAACGACCCTTCGACTGAGTCTTCCCTCCGTCACTTCTTCTGCAGATAACGACCCTTCGACTGAGTCTTCCCTCCGTCACTTCTTCTGCAGTGAACGACCCTTCGACTGAGTCTTCCCTCCGTCACTTCTTCTGCAATGAACGACCCTTCGACTGAGTCTTCCCTCCGTCACTTCTTCTGCAGAGAACGACCCTTCGACTAAGTCTTCCCTCCGTCACTTCTTCTGCAGATAACGACCCTTCGACTGAGTCTTCCCTCCGTCACTTCTTCTGCAGAGAACGACCCTTCGACTGAGTCTTCCCTCCGTCACTTCTTCTGCAGTGAACGACCCTTCGACTGAGTCTTCCCTCCGTCACTTCTTCTGCAGTGAACGACCCTTCGACTGAGTCTTCCCTCCGTCACTTCTTCTGCAATGAACGACCCTTCGACTGAGTCTTCCCTCCGTCACTTCTTCTGCAGTGAACGACCCTTCGACTGAGTCTTCCCTCCGTCACTTCTTCTGCAGTGAACGACCCTTCGACTGAGTCTTCCCTCCGTCACTTCTTCTGCAGATAACGACCCTTCGACTGAGTCTTCCCTCCGTCACTTCTTCTGCAGTGAACGACCCTTCGACTGAGTCTTCCCTCCGTCACTTCTTCTGCAATGAACGACCCTTCGACTGAGCCTTCCCTCCGTCACTTCTTCTGCAGAGAACGACCCTTCGACTGAGTCTTCCCTCCGTCACTTCTTCTGCAGTGAACGACCCTTCGACTGAGTCTTCCCTCCGTCACTTCTTCTGCAGTGAACGACCCTTCGACTGAGTCTTCCCTCCGTCACTTCTTCTGCAATGAACGACCCTTCGACTGAGTCTTCCCTCCGTCACTTCTTCTGCAGAGAACGACCCTTCGACTAAGTCTTCCCTCCGTCACTTCTTCTGCGGATAACGACCCTTCGACTGAGTCTTCCCTCCGTCACTTCTTCTGCAGAGAACGACCCTTCGACTGAGTCTTCCCTCCGTCACTTCTTCTGCAGTGAACGACCCTTCGACTGAGTCTTCCCTCCGTCACTTCTTCTGCAGATAACGACCCTTCGACTGAGTCTTCCCTCCGTCACTTCTTCTGCAGATAACGACCCTTCGACTGAGTCTTCCCTCCGTCACTTCTTCTGCAATGAACGACCCTTCGACTGAGTCTTCCCTCCGTCACTTCTTCTGCAGTGAACGACCCTTCGACTGAGTCTTCCCTCCGTCACTTCTTCTGCAGTGAACGACCCTTCGACTGAGTCTTCCCTCCGTCACTTCTTCTGCAGATAACGACCCTTCGACTGAGTCTTCCCTCCGTCACTTCTTCTGCAGTGAACGACCCTTCGACTGAGTCTTCCCTCCGTCACTTCTTCTGCAATGAACGACCCTTCGACTGAGCCTTCCCTCCGTCACTTCTTCTGCAGAGAACGACCCTTCGACTGAGTCTTCCCTCCGTCACTTCTTCTGCAGTGAACGACCCTTCGACTGAGTCTTCCCTCCGTCACTTCTTCTGCAGTGAACGACCCTTCGACTGAGTCTTCCCTCCGTCACTTCTTCTGCAATGAACGACCCTTCGACTGAGTCTTCCCTCCGTCACTTCTTCTGCAGAGAACGACCCTTCGACTAAGTCTTCCCTCCGTCACTTCTTCTGCGGATAACGACCCTTCGACTGAGTCTTCCCTCCGTCACTTCTTCTGCAGAGAACGACCCTTCGACTGAGTCTTCCCTCCGTCACTTCTTCTGCAGTGAACGACCCTTCGACTGAGTCTTCCCTCCGTCACTTCTTCTGCAGATAACGACCCTTCGACTGAGTCTTCCCTCCGTCACTTCTTCTGCAGATAACGACCCTTCGACTGAGTCTTCCCTCCGTCACTTCTTCTGCAATGAACGACCCTTCGACTGAGCCTTCCCTCCGTCACTTCTTCTGCAGAGAACGACCCTTCGACTGAGTCTTCCCTCCGTCACTTCTTCTGCAGTGAACGACCCTTCGACTGAGTCTTCCCTCCGTCACTTCTTCTGCAGAGAACGGCCCTTCGACTAAGTCTTCCCTCCGTCACTTCTTCTGCAATGAACGACCCTTCGACTGAGCCTTCCCTCCGTCACTTCTTCTGCAATGAACGACCCTTCGACTGAGTCTTCCCTCCGTCACTTCTTCTGCAGATAACGACCCTTCGACTGAGTCTTCCCTCCGTCACTTCTTCTGCAGTGAACGACCCTTCGACTGAGTCTTCCCTCCGTCACTTCTTCTGCAGATAACGACCCTTCGACTGAGTCTTCCCTCCGTCACTTCTTCTGCAGTGAACGACCCTTCGACTGAGTCTTCCCTCCGTCACTTCTTCTGCAGATAACGACCCTTCGACTGAGTCTTCCCTCCGTCACTTCTTCTGCAATGAACGACCCTTCGACTGAGCCTTCCCTCCGTCACTTCTTCTGCAATGAACGACCCTTCGACTGAGTCTTCCCTCCGTCACTTCTTCTGCAATGAACGACCCTTCGACTGAGTCTTCCCTCCGTCACTTCTTCTGCAATGAACGACCCTTCGACTGAGTCTTCCCTCCGTCACTTCTTCTGCAATGAACGACCCTTCGACTGAGTCTTCCCTCCGTCACTTCTTCTGCAATGAACGACCCTTCGACTGAGTCTTCCCTCCGTCACTTCTTCTGCAGTGAACGACCCTTCGACTGAGTCTTCCCTCCGTCACTTCTTCTGCAGATAACGACCCTTCGACTGAGTCTTCCCTCCGTCACTTCTTCTGCAGTGAACGACCCTTCGACTGAGTCTTCCCTCCCTCACTTCTTCTGCAGTGAACGACCCTTCGACTGAGTCTTCCCTCCGTCACTTCTTCTGCAGATAACGACCCTTCGACTGAGTCTTCCCTCCGTCACTTCTTCTGCAGTGAACGACCCTTCGACTGAGTCTTCCCTCCCTCACCTCTTCTGCAGTGAACGACCCTTCGACTGAGTCTTCCCTCCGTCACTTCTTCTGCAGATAACGACCCTTCGACTGAGTCTTCCCTCCGTCACTTCTTCTGCAGTGAACGACCCTTCGACTGAGTCTTCCCTCCGTCACTTCTTCTGCAGTGAACGACCCTTCGACTGAGTCTTCCCTCCCTCACTTCTTCTGCAGTGAACGACCCTTCGACTGAGTCTTCCCTCCGTCACTTCTTTTGCAGTGAACGACCCTTCGACTGAGTCTTCCCTCCGTCGCTTCTTCTGCAGATAACGACCCTTCGACTGAGTCTTCCCTCCGTCACTTCTTCTGCAGTGAACGACCCTTCGACTGAGTCTTCCCTCCGTCACTTCTTCTGCAATGAACGACCCTTCGACTGAGTCTTCCCTCCGTCACTTCTTCTGCAGAGAACGACCCTTCGACTAAGTCTTCCCTCCGTCACTTCTTCTGCAGATAACGACCCTTCGACTGAGTCTTCCCTCCGTCACTTCTTCTGCAGAGAACGACCCTTCGACTGAGTCTTCCCTCCGTCACTTCTTCTGCAGTGAACGACCCTTCGACTGAGTCTTCCCTCCGTCACTTCTTCTGCAGATAACGACCCTTCGACTGAGTCTTCCCTCCGTCACTTCTTCTGCAGTGAACGACCCTTCGACTGAGTCTTCCCTCCGTCACTTCTTCTGCAGTGAACGACCCTTCGACTAAGTCTTCCCTCCGTCACTTCTTCTGCAGAGAACGACCCTTCGACTAAGTCTTCCCTCCGTCACTTCTTCTGCAGATAACGACCCTTCGACTGAGTCTTCCCTCCGTCACTTCTTCTGCAGTGAACGACCCTTCGACTAAGTCTTCCCTCCGTCACTTCTTCTGCAGAGAACGACCCTTCGACTAAGTCTTCCCTCCGTCACTTCTTCTGCAGTGAACGACCCTTCGACTGAGCCTTCCCTCCGTCACTTCTTCTGCAGTAAACGACCCTTCGACTGAGTCTTCCCTCCGTCACTTCTTCTGCAGTGAACGACCCTTCGACTGAGTCTTCCCTCCGTCACTTCTTCTGCAATGAACGACCCTTCGACTGAGTCTTCCCTCCGTCACTTCTTCTGCAGTGAACGACCCTTCGACTGAGTCTTCCCTCCGTCACTTCTTCTGCAGTGAACGACCCTTCGACTGAGTCTTCCCTCCGTCACTTCTTCTGCAGATAACGACCCTTCGACTGAGTCTTCCCTCCGTCACTTCTTCTGCAGTGAACGACCCTTCGACTGAGTCTTCCCTCCGTCACTTCTTCTGCAATGAACGACCCTTCGACTGAGCCTTCCCTCCGTCACTTCTTCTGCAGAGAACGACCCTTCGACTGAGTCTTCCCTCCGTCACTTCTTCTGCAGTGAACGACCCTTCGACTGAGTCTTCCCTCCGTCACTTCTTCTGCAGTGAACGACCCTTCGACGGAGTCTTCCCTCCGTCACTTCTTCTGCAATGAACGACCCTTCGACTGAGTCTTCCCTCCGTCACTTCTTCTGCAGAGAACGACCCTTCGACTAAGTCTTCCCTCCGTCACTTCTTCTGCGGATAACGACCCTTCGACTGAGTCTTCCCTCCGTCACTTCTTCTGCAGAGAACGACCCTTCGACTGAGTCTTCCCTCCGTCACTTCTTCTGCAGTGAACGACCCTTCGACTGAGTCTTCCCTCCGTCACTTCTTCTGCAGATAACGACCCTTCGACTGAGTCTTCCCTCCGTCACTTCTTCTGCAGATAACGACCCTTCGACTGAGTCTTCCCTCCGTCACTTCTTCTGCAATGAACGACCCTTCGACTGAGCCTTCCCTCCGTCACTTCTTCTGCAGAGAACGACCCTTCGACTGAGTCTTCCCTCCGTCACTTCTTCTGCAGTGAACGACCCTTCGACTGAGTCTTCCCTCCGTCACTTCTTCTGCAGAGAACGACCCTTCGACTAAGTCTTCCCTCCGTCACTTCTTCTGCAATGAACGACCCTTCGACTGAGCCTTCCCTCCGTCACTTCTTCTGCAATGAACGACCCTTCGACTGAGTCTTCCCTCCGTCACTTCTTCTGCAGTGAACGACCCTTCGACTGAGTCTTCCCTCCGTCACTTCTTCTGCAGATAACGACCCTTCGACTGAGTCTTACCTCCGTCACTTCTTCTGCAGTGAACGACCCTTCGACTGAGTCTTCCCTCCGTCACTTCTTCTGCAGCGAACGACCCTTCGACTGAGTCTTCCCTCCGTCACTTCTTCTGCAGTGAACGACCCTTCGACTGAGTCTTCCCTCCGTCACTTCTTCTGCAGATAACGACCCTTCGACTGAGTCTTCCCTCCGTCACTTCTTCTGCAGTGAACGACCCTTCGACTGAGTCTTCCCTCCGTCACTTCTTCTGCAGATAACGACCCTTCGACTGAGTCTTCCCTCCGTCACTTCTTCTGCAGTGAACGACCCTTCGACTGAGTCTTCCCTCCGTCACTTCTTCTGCAATGAACGACCCTTCGACTGAGCCTTCCCTCCGTCACTTCTTCTGCAGAGAACGACCCTTCGACTGAGTCTTCCCTCCGTCACTTCTTCTGCAGTGAACGACCCTTCGACTGAGTCTTCCCTCCGTCACTTCTTCTGCAGTGAACGACCCTTCGACGGAGTCTTCCCTCCGTCACTTCTTCTGCAATGAACGACCCTTCGACTGAGTCTTCCCTCCGTCACTTCTTCTGCAGAGAACGACCCTTCGACTAAGTCTTCCCTCCGTCACTTCTTCTGCGGATAACGACCCTTCGACTGAGTCTTCCCTCCGTCACTTCTTCTGCAGAGAACGACCCTTCGACTGAGTCTTCCCTCCGTCACTTCTTCTGCAGTGAACGACCCTTCGACTGAGTCTTCCCTCCGTCACTTCTTCTGCAGATAACGACCCTTCGACTGAGTCTTCCCTCCGTCACTTCTTCTGCAGATAACGACCCTTCGACTGAGTCTTCCCTCCGTCACTTCTTCTGCAATGAACGACCCTTCGACTGAGCCTTCCCTCCGTCACTTCTTCTGCAGAGAACGACCCTTCGACTGAGTCTTCCCTCCGTCACTTCTTCTGCAGTGAACGACCCTTCGACTGAGTCTTCCCTCCGTCACTTCTTCTGCAGAGAACGACCCTTCGACTAAGTCTTCCCTCCGTCACTTCTTCTGCAATGAACGACCCTTCGACTGAGCCTTCCCTCCGTCACTTCTTCTGCAATGAACGACCCTTCGACTGAGTCTTCCCTCCGTCACTTCTTCTGCAGATAACGACCCTTCGACTGAGTCTTCCCTCCGTCACTTCTTCTGCAGTGAACGACCCTTCGACTGAGTCTTCCCTCCGTCACTTCTTCTGCAGATAACGACCCTTCGACTGAGTCTTACCTCCGTCACTTCTTCTGCAGTGAACGACCCTTCGACTGAGTCTTCCCTCCGTCACTTCTTCTGCAATGAACGACCCTTCGACTGAGCCTTCCCTCCGTCACTTCTTCTGCAGTGAACGACCCTTCGACTGAGTCTTCCCTCCGTCACTTCTTCTGCAGTGAACGACCCTTCGACGGAGTCTTCCCTCCGTCACTTCTTCTGCAATGAACGACCCTTCGACTGAGTCTTCCCTCCGTCACTTCTTCTGCAGAGAACGACCCTTCGACTAAGTCTTCCCTCCGTCACTTCTTCTGCGGATAACGACCCTTCGACTGAGTCTTCCCTCCGTCACTTCTTCTGCAGAGAACGACCCTTCGACTGAGTCTTCCCTCCGTCACTTCTTCTGCAGTGAACGACCCTTCGACTGAGTCTTCCCTCCGTCACTTCTTCTGCAGATAACGACCCTTCGACTGAGTCTTCCCTCCGTCACTTCTTCTGCAGATAACGACCCTTCGACTGAGTCTTCCCTCCGTCACTTCTTCTGCAATGAACGACCCTTCGACTGAGCCTTCCCTCCGTCACTTCTTCTGCAGAGAACGACCCTTCGACTGAGTCTTCCCTCCGTCACTTCTTCTGCAGTGAACGACCCTTCGACTGAGTCTTCCCTCCGTCACTTCTTCTGCAGAGAACGACCCTTCGACTAAGTCTTCCCTCCGTCACTTCTTCTGCAATGAACGACCCTTCGACTGAGCCTTCCCTCCGTCACTTCTTCTGCAATGAACGACCCTTCGACTGAGTCTTCCCTCCGTCACTTCTTCTGCAGAGAACGACCCTTCGACTAAGTCTTCCCTCCGTCACTTCTTCTGCAGATAACGACCCTTCGACTGAGTCTTCCCTCCGTCACTTCTTCTGCAGAGAACGACCCTTCGACTGAGTCTTCCCTCCGTCACTTCTTCTGCAGTGAACGACCCTTCGACTGAGTCTTCCCTCCGTCACTTCTTCTGCAGATAACGACCCTTCGACTGAGTCTTCCCTCCGTCACTTCTACTGCAGTGAACGACCCGTCGACTGAGCCTTCCCTCCGTCACTTCTTCTGCAGTGAACGACCCTTCGACTAAGTCTTCCCTCCGTCACTTCTTCTGCAGTGAACGACCCTTCGACTGAGTCTTCCCTCCGTCGCTTCTTCTGCAGATAACGACCCTTCGACTGAGTCTTCCCTCCGTCACTTCTTCTGCAGTGAACGACCCTTCGACTGAGTCTTCCCTCCGTCACTTCTTCTGCAATGAACGACCCTTCGACTGAGTCTTCCCTCCGTCACTTCTTCTGCAGAGAACGACCCTTCGACTAAGTCTTCCCTCCGTCACTTCTTCTGCAGATAACGACCCTTCGACTGAGTCTTCCCTCCGTCACTTCTTCTGCAGAGAACGACCCTTCGACTGAGTCTTCCCTCCGTCACTTCTTCTGCAGTGAACGACCCTTCGACTGAGTCTTCCCTCCGTCACTTCTTCTGCAGATAACGACCCTTCGACTGAGTCTTCCCTCCGTCACTTCTTCTGCAGTGAACGACCCTTCGACTGAGTCTTCCCTCCGTCACTTCTTCTGCAGTGAACGACCCTTCGACTAAGTCTTCCCTCCGTCACTTCTTCTGCAGAGAACGACCCTTCGACTAAGTCTTCCCTCCGTCACTTCTTCTGCAGATAACGACCCTTCGACTGAGTCTTCCCTCCGTCACTTCTTCTGCAGTGAACGACCCTTCGACTAAGTCTTCCCTCCGTCACTTCTTCTGCAGAGAACGACCCTTCGACTAAGTCTTCCCTCCGTCACTTCTTCTGCAGTGAACGACCCTTCGACTGAGCCTTCCCTCCGTCACTTCTTCTGCAGTAAACGACCCTTCGACTGAGTCTTCCCTCCGTCACTTCTTCTGCAGTGACCGACCCTTCGACTGAGTCTTCCCTCCGTCACTTCTTCTGCAGTGAACGACCCTTCGACTGAGTCTTCCCTCCGTCACTTCTTCTGCAGTGAACGACCCTTCGACTGAGTCTTCCCTCCGTCACTTCTTCTGCAGTGAACGACCCTTCGACTGAGTCTTCCCTCCGTCACTTCTTCTGCAGTGAACGACCCTTCGACTGAGTCTTCCCTCCGTCACTTCTTTTGCAGTGAACGACCCTTCGACTGAGTCTTCCCTCCGTCGCTTCTTCTGCAGATAACGACCCTTCGACTGAGTCTTCCCTCCGTCACTTCTTCTGCAGTGAACGACCCTTCGACTGAGTCTTCCCTCCGTCACTTCTTCTGCAATGAACGACCCTTCGACTGAGTCTTCCCTCCGTCACTTCTTCTGCAGAGAACGACCCTTCGACTAAGTCTTCCCTCCGTCACTTCTTCTGCAGATAACGACCCTTCGACTGAGTCTTCCCTCCGTCACTTCTTCTGCAGAGAACGACCCTTCGACTGAGTCTTCCCTCCGTCACTTCTTCTGCAGTGAACGACCCTTCGACTGAGTCTTCCCTCCGTCACTTCTTCTGCAGATAACGACCCTTCGACTGAGTCTTCCCTCCGTCACTTCTACTGCAGTGAACGACCCGTCGACTGAGCCTTCCCTCCGTCACTTCTTCTGCAGTGAACGACCCTTCGACTAAGTCTTCCCTCCGTCACTTCTTCTGCAGTGAACGACCCTTCGACTGAGTCTTCCCTCCGTCACTTCTTCTGCAGTGAACGACCCTTCGACTGAGTCTTCCCTCCGTCACTTCTTCTGCAATGAACGACCCTTCGACTGAGTCTTCCCTCCGTCACTTCTTCTGCAGTGAACGACCCTTCGACTGAGTCTTCCCTCCGTCACTTCTTCTGCAGTGAACGACCCGTCGACTGAGCCTTCCCTCCGTCACTTCTTCTGCAGTGAACGACCCTTCGACTAAGTCTTCCCTCCGTCACTTCTTCTGCAGTGAACGACCCTTCGACTGAGTCTTCCCTCCGTCACTTCTTCTGCAGTGAACGACCCTTCGACTGAGTCTTCCCTCCGTCACTTCTTTTGCAGTGAACGACCCTTCGACTGAGTCTTCCCTCCGTCGCTTCTTCTGCAGATAACGACCCTTCGACTGAGTCTTCCCTCCGTCACTTCTTCTGCAGTGAACGACCCTTCGACTGAGTCTTCCCTCCGTCACTTCTTCTGCAATGAACGACCCTTCGACTGAGTCTTCCCTCCGTCACTTCTTCTGCAGAGAACGACCCTTCGACTGAGTCTTCCCTCCGTCACTTCTTCTGCAATGAACGACCCTTCGACTGAGTCTTCCCTCCGTCACTTCTTCTGCAGATAACGACCCTTCGACTGAGTCTTCCCTCCGTCACTTCTTCTGCAGAGAACGACCCTTCGACTGAGTCTTCCCTCCGTCACTTCTTCTGCAGTGAACGACCCTTCGACTGAGTCTTCCCTCCGTCACTTCTTCTGCAGATAACGACCCTTCGACTGAGTCTTCCCTCCGTCACTTCTTCTGCAGTGAACGACCCTTCGACTGAGTCTTCCCTCCGTCACTTCTTCTGCAGTGAACGACCCTTCGACTGAGTCTTCCCTCCGTCACTTCTTCTGCAATGAACGACCCTTCGACTGAGTCTTCCCTCCGTCACTTCTTCTGCAGAGAACGACCCTTCGACTGAGTCTTCCCTCCGTCACTTCTTCTGCAGTGAACGACCCTTCGACTGAGTCTTCCCTCCGTCACTTCTTCTGCAGTGAACGACCCGTCGACTGAGCCTTCCCTCCGTCACTTCTTCTGCAGTGAACGACCCTTCGACTAAGTCTTCCCTCCGTCACTTCTTCTGCAGATAACGACCCTTCGACTGAGTCTTCCCTCCGTCACTTCTTCTGCAGTGAACGACCCTTCGACTGAGTCTTCCCTCCGTCACTTCTTCTGCAGTGAACGACCCGTCGACTGAGCCTTCCCTCCGTCACTTCTTCTGCAGTGAACGACCCTTCGACTAAGTCTTCCCTCCGTCACTTCTTCTGCAGTGAACGACCCTTCGACTGAGTCTTCCCTCCGTCACTTCTTCTGCAGAGAACGACCCTTCGACTGAGTCTTCCCTCCATCACTTCTTCTGCAGTGAACGACCCTTCGACTGAGTCTTCCCTCCGTCACTTCTTCTGCAGATAACGACCCTTCGACTGAGTCTTCCCTCCGTCACTTCTTCTGCAGAGAACGACCCTTCGACTGAGTCTTCCCTCCGTCACTTCTTCTGCAGTGAACGACCCTTCGACTGAGTCTTCCCTCCGTCACTTCTTCTGCAGTGAACGACCCTTCGACTGAGTCTTCCCTCCGTCACTTCTTCTGCAGTGAACGACCCTTCGACTGAGTCTTCCCTCCGTCACTTCTTCTGCAGTGAACGAGCCTTCGACTGAGTCTTCCCTCCGTCACTTCTTCTGCAGTGAACGACCCTTCGACTGAGTCTTCCCTCCGTCACTTCTTCTGCAATGAACGACCCTTCGACTGAGTCTTCCCTCCGTCACTTCTTCTGCAGAGAACGACCCTTCGACTAAGTCTTCCCTCCGTCACTTCTTCTGCAGATAACGACCCTTCGACTGAGTCTTCCCTCCGTCACTTCTTCTGCAGAGAACGACCCTTCGACTGAGTCTTCCCTCCGTCACTTCTTCTGCAGTGAACGACCCTTCGACTGAGTCTTCCCTCCGTCACTTCTTTTGCAGTGAACGACCCTTCGACTGAGTCTTCCCTCCGTCACTTCTTCTGCAGTGAACGACCCTTCGACTGAGTCTTCCCTCCGTCACTTCTTCTGCAATGAACGACCCTTCGACTGAGTCTTCCCTCCGTCACTTCTTCTGCAGTGAACGACCCTTCGACTGAGTCTTCCCTCCGTCACTTCTTCTGCAGTGAACGACCCTTCGACTGAGTCTTCCCTCCGTCGCTTCTTCTGCAGATAACGACCCTTCGACTGAGTCTTCCCTCCGTCACTTCTTCTGCAGTGAACGACCCTTCGACTGAGTCTTCCCTCCGTCACTTCTTCTGCAATGAACGACCCTTCGACTGAGTCTTCCCTCCGTCACTTCTTCTGCAGAGAACGACCCTTCGACTAAGTCTTCCCTCCGTCACTTCTTCTGCAGATAACGACCCTTCGACTGAGTCTTCCCTCCGTCACTTCTTCTGCAGAGAACGACCCTTCGACTGAGTCTTCCCTCCGTCACTTCTTCTGCAGTGAACGACCCTTCGACTGAGTCTTCCCTCCGTCACTTCTTCTGCAGATAACGACCCTTCGACTGAGTCTTCCCTCCGTCACTTCTTCTGCAGTGAACGACCCTTCGACTGAGTCTTCCCTCCGTCACTTCTTCTGCAGTGAACGACCCTTCGACTAAGTCTTCCCTCCGTCACTTCTTCTGCAGAGAACGACCCTTCGACTAAGTCTTCCCTCCGTCACTTCTTCTGCAGATAACGACCCTTCGACTGAGTCTTCCCTCCGTCACTTCTTCTGCAGTGAACGACCCTTCGACTAAGTCTTCCCTCCGTCACTTCTTCTGCAGAGAACGACCCTTCGACTAAGTCTTCCCTCCGTCACTTCTTCTGCAGTGAACGACCCTTCGACTGAGCCTTCCCTCCGTCACTTCTTCTGCAGTGAACGACCCTTCGACTGAGTCTTCCCTCCGTCACTTCTTCTGCAGTGAACGACCCTTCGACTGAGTCTTCCCTCCGTCACTTCTTCTGCAGTGAACGACCCTTCGACTGAGTCTTCCCTCCGTCACTTCTTCTGCAGTGAACGACCCTTCGACTGAGTCTTCCCTCCGTCACTTCTTCTGCAGTGAACGACCCGTCGACTGAGCCTTCCCTCCGTCACTTCTTCTGCAGTGAACGACCCTTCGACTAAGTCTTCCCTCCGTCACTTCTTCTGCAGTGAACGACCCTTCGACTGAGTCTTCCCTCCGTCACCTTCTGCAGTGAACGACCCTTCGACTGAGTCTTCCCTCCGTCACTTCTTCTGCAATGAACGACCCTTCGACTGAGTCTTCCCTCCGTCACTTCTTCTGCAGAGAACGACCCTTCGACTGAGCCTTCCCTCCGTCACTTCTTTTGCAGTGAACGACCCTTCGACTGAGTCTTCGCTCCGTCACTTCTTCTGCAGTGAACGACCCTTCGACTGAGTCTTCCCTCCGTCACTTCTTCTGCAGAGAACGACCCTTCGACTGAGTCTTCCCTCCGTCACTTCTTCTGCAGTGAACGACCCTTCGACTGAGTCTTCCCTCCGTCACTTCTTCTGCAGAGAACGACCCTTCGACTAAGTCTTCCCTCCGTCACTTCTTCTGCAGTGAACGACCCTTCGACTGAGCCTTCCCTCCGTCACTTCTTCTGCAGTGAACGACCCTTCGACTGAGTCTTCCCTCCGTCACTTCTTCTGCAGATAACGACCCTTCGACTGAGTCTTCCCTCCGTCACTTCTTCTGCAGTGAACGACCCTTCGACTAAGTCTTCCCTCCGTCACTTCTTCTGCAGATAACGACCCTTCGACTGAGTCTTCCCTCCGTCACTTCTTCTGCAGTGAACGACCCTTCGACTGAGTCTTCCCTCCGTCACTTCTTCTGCAGAGGACGACCCTTCGACTAAGTCTTCCCTCCGTCACTTCTTCTGCAGATAACGACCCTTCGACTGAGTCTTCCCTCCGTCACTTCTTCTGCAGAGAACGACCCTTCGACTGAGCCTTCCCTCCGTCACTTCTTCTGCAGTGAACGACCCTTCGACTGAGCCTTCCCTCCGTCACTTCTTCTGCGATGAACGACCCTTCGACTGAGTCTTCCCTCCGTCACTTCTTCTGCAGTGAACGACCCTTCGACTGAGTCTTCCCTCCCTCACTTCTTCTGCAGTGAACGACCCTTCGACTGAGTCTTCCCTCCGTCACTTCTTCTGCAGAGGACGACCCTTCGACTAAGTCTTCCCTCCGTCACTTCTTCTGCAGATAACGACCCTTCGACTGAGTCTTCCCTCCGTCACTTCTTCTGCAATGAACGACCCTTCGACTGAGTCTTCCCTCCGTCACTTCTTCTGCAATGAACGACCCTTCGACTGAGTCTTCCCTCCGTCACTTCTTCTGCAGTGAACGACCCTTCGACTGAGTCTTCCCTCCGTCACTTCTTCTGCAATGAACGACCCTTCGACTGAGTCTTCCCTCCGTCACTTCTTCTGCAGAGGACGACCCTTCGACTAAGTCTTCCCTCCGTCACTTCTTCTGCAGATAACGACCCTTCGACTGAGTCTTCCCTCCGTCACTTCTTCTGCAGAGAACGACCCTTCGACTGAGCCTTCCCTCCGTCACTTCTTCTGCAGTGAACGACCCTTCGACTGAGCCTTCCCTCCGTCACTTCTTCTGCGATGAACGACCCTTCGACTGAGTCTTCCCTCCGTCACTTCTTCTGCAGTGAACGACCCTTCGACTGAGTCTTCCCTCCCTCACTTCTTCTGCAGTGAACGACCCTTCGACTGAGTCTTCCCTCCGTCACTTCTTTTGCAGTGAACGACCCTTCGACTGAGTCTTCCCTCCGTCTCTTCTTCTGCAGATAACGACCCTTCGACTGAGTCTTCCCTCCGTCACTTCTTCTGCAGTGAACGACCCTTCGACTGAGCCTTCCCTCCGTCACTTCTTCTGCAATGAACGACCCTTCGACTGAGCCTTCCCTCCGTCACTTCTTCTGCAGAGAACGACCCTTCGACTAAGTCTTCCCTCCGTCACTTCTTCTGCAGATAACGACCCTTCGACTGAGTCTTCCCTCCGTCACTTCTTCTGCAGAGAACGACCCTTCGACTGAGCCTTCCCTCCGTCACTTCTTCTGCGATGAACGACCCTTCGACTGAGTCTTCCCTCCGTCACTTCTTCTGCAGAGAACGACCCTTCGACTGAGCCTTCCCTCCGTCACTTCTTCTGCGATGAACGACCCTTCGACTGAGTCTTCCCTCCGTCACTTCTTCTGCAGTGAACGACCCTTCGACTGAGCCTTCCCTCCGTCACTTCTTCTGCAATGAACGACCCTTCGACTGAGTCTTCCCTCCGTCACTTCTTCTGCAGTGAACGACCCTTCGACTGAGCCTTCCCTCCGTCACTTCTTCTGCAGTGAACGACCCTTCGACTGAGTCTTCCCTCCCTCACTTCTTCTGCAGTGAACGACCCTTCGACTGAGTCTTCCCTCCGTCACTTCTTCTGCAGATAACGACCCTTCGACTGAGTCTTCCCTCCGTCACTTCTTCTGCAGAGAACGACCCTTCGACTAAGTCTTCCCTCCGTCACTTCTTCTGCAGATAACGACCCTTCGACTGAGTCTTCCCTCCGTCACTTCTTCTGCAGAGAACGACCCTTCGACTGAGCCTTCCCTCCGTCACTTCTTCTGCGATGAACGACCCTTCGACTGAGTCTTCCCTCCGTCACTTCTTCTGCAGAGAACGACCCTTCGACTGAGCCTTCCCTCCGTCACTTCTTCTGCGATGAACGACCCTTCGACTGAGTCTTCCCTCCGTCACTTCTTCTGCAGTGAACGACCCTTCGACTGAGCCTTCCCTCCGTCACTTCTTCTGCAATGAACGACCCTTCGACTGAGTCTTCCCTCCGTCACTTCTTCTGCAGTGAACGACCCTTCGACTGAGCCTTCCCTCCGTCACTTCTTCTGCAGTGAACGACCCTTCGACTGAGTCTTCCCTCCCTCACTTCTTCTGCAGTGAACGACCCTTCGACTGAGTCTTCCCTCCGTCACTTCTTCTGCAGATAACGACCCTTCGACTGAGTCTTCCCTCCGTCACTTCTTCTGCAGAGAACGACCCTTCGACTAAGTCTTCCCTCCGTCACTTCTTCTGCAGTGAACGACCCTTCGACTGAGCCTTCCCTCCGTCACTTCTTCTGCAGTGAACGACCCTTCGACTGAGCCTTCCCTCCGTCACTTCTTCTGCAGTGAACGACCCTTCGACTGAGTCTTCCCTCCCTCACTTCTTCTGCAGTGAACGACCCTTCGACTGAGTCTTCCCTCCGTCACTTCTTCTGCAGATAACGACCCTTCGACTGAGTCTTCCCTCCGTCACTTCTTCTGCAGAGAACGACCCTTCGACTAAGTCTTCCCTCCGTCACTTCTTCTGCAGATAACGACCCTTCGACTGAGTCTTCCCTCCGTCACTTCTTCTGCAGAGAACGACCCTTCGACTGAGCCTTCCCTCCGTCACTTCTTCTGCGATGAACGACCCTTCGACTGAGTCTTCCCTCCGTCACTTCTTCTGCAGAGAACGACCCTTCGACTGAGCCTTCCCTCCGTCACTTCTTCTGCGATGAACGACCCTTCGACTGAGTCTTCCCTCCGTCACTTCTTCTGCAGTGAACGACCCTTCGACTGAGCCTTCCCTCCGTCACTTCTTCTGCAATGAACGACCCTTCGACTGAGTCTTCCCTCCGTCACTTCTTCTGCAGTGAACGACCCTTCGACTGAGCCTTCCCTCCGTCACTTCTTCTGCAGTGAACGACCCTTCGACTGAGTCTTCCCTCCCTCACTTCTTCTGCAGTGAACGACCCTTCGACTGAGTCTTCCCTCCGTCACTTCTTCTGCAGATAACGACCCTTCGACTGAGTCTTCCCTCCGTCACTTCTTCTGCAGAGAACGACCCTTCGACTAAGTCTTCCCTCCGTCACTTCTTCTGCAGTGAACGACCCTTCGACTGAGCCTTCCCTCCGTCACTTCTTCTGCAGTGAACGACCCTTCGACTGAGTCTTCCCTCCGTCACTTCTTCTGCAGTGAACGACCCTTCGACTGAATCTTCCCTCCGTCACTTCTTCTGCAATGAACGACCCTTCGACTGAGTCTTCCCTCCGTCACTTCTTCTGCAGAGAACGACCCTTCGACTAAGTCTTCCCTCCGTCACTTCTTCTGCAGATAACGACCCTTCGACTGAGTCTTCCCTCCGTCACTTCTTCTGCAGAGAACGACCCTTCGACTGAGCCTTCCCTCCGTCACTTCTTCTGCGATGAACGACCCTTCGACTGAGTCTTCCCTCCGTCACTTCTTCTGCAGTGAACGACCCTTCGACTGAGCCTTCCCTCCGTCACTTCTTCTGCAATGAACGACCCTTCGACTGAGTCTTCCCTCCGTCACTTCTTCTGCAGTGAACGACCCTTCGACTGAGCCTTCCCTCCGTCACTTCTTCTGCAGTGAACGACCCTTCGACTGAGTCTTCCCTCCCTCACTTCTTCTGCAGTGAACGACCCTTCGACTGAGTCCTCCCTCCGTCACTTCTTCTGCAGATAACGACCCTTCGACTGAGTCTTCCCTCCGTCACTTCTTCTGCAGAGAACGACCCTTCGACTAAGTCTTCCCTCCGTCACTTCTTCTGCAGTGAACGACCCTTCGACTGAGCCTTCCCTCCGTCACTTCTTCTGCAGTGAACGACCCTTCGACTGAGTCTTCCCTCCGTCACTTCTTCTGCAGTGAACGACCCTTCGACTGAGTCTTCCCTCCGTCACTTCTTCTGCAGAGAACGACCCTTCGACTAAGTCTTCCCTCCGTCACTTCTTCTGCAGATAACGACCCTTCGACTGAGTCTTCCCTCCGTCACTTCTTCTGCAGAGAACGACCCTTCGACTGAGCCTTCCCTCCGTCACTTCTTCTGCAGAGAACGACCCTTCGACTGAGCCTTCCCTCCGTCACTTCTTCTGCGATGAACGACCCTTCGACTGAGTCTTCCCTCCGTCACTTCTTCTGCAGAGAACGACCCTTCGACTAAGTCTTCCCTCCGTCACTTCTTCTGCAGATAACGACCCTTCGACTGAGTCTTCCCTCCGTCACTTCTTCTGCAGAGAACGACCCTTCGACTGAGCCTTCCCTCCGTCACTTCTTCTGCGATGAACGACCCTTCGACTGAGTCTTCCCTCCGTCACTTCTTCTGCAGAGAACGACCCTTCGACTAAGTCTTCCCTCCGTCACTTCTTCTGCAGTGAACGACCCTTCGACTGAGCCTTCCCTCCGTCACTTCTTCTGCAGTGAACGACCCTTCGACTGAGTCTTCCCTCCGTCACTTCTTCTGCAATGAACGACCCTTCGACTGAGCCTTCCCTCCGTCACTTCTTCTGCAATGAACGACCCTTCGACTGAGTCTTCCCTCCGTCACTTCTTCTGCAGAGAACGACCCTTCGACTAAGTCTTCCCTCCGTCACTTCTTCTGCAGAGATAACGACCCTTCGACTGAGTCTTCCCTCCGTCACTTCTTCTGCAGAGAACGACCCTTCGACTGAGCCTTCCCTCCGTCACTTCTTCTGCGATGAACGACCCTTCGACTGAGTCTTCCCTCCGTCACTTCTTCTGCAGAGAACGACCCTTCGACTGAGCCTTCCCTCCGTCACTTCTTCTGCGATGAACGACCCTTCGACTGAGTCTTCCCTCCGTCACTTCTTCTGCAGTGAACGACCCTTCGACTGAGCCTTCCCTCCGTCACTTCTTCTGCAATGAACGACCCTTCGACTGAGTCTTCCCTCCGTCACTTCTTCTGCAGTGAACGACCCTTCGACTGAGCCTTCCCTCCGTCACTTCTTCTGCAGTGAACGACCCTTCGACTGAGTCTTCCCTCCCTCACTTCTTCTGCAGTGAACGACCCTTCGACTGAGTCCTCCCTCCGTCACTTCTTCTGCAGATAACGACCCTTCGACTGAGTCTTCCCTCCGCCACTTCTTCTGCAGAGAACGACCCTTCGACTAAGTCTTCCCTCCGTCACTTCTTCTGCAGTGAACGACCCTTCGACTGAGCCTTCCCTCCGTCACTTCTTCTGCAGTGAACGACCCTTCGACTGAGTCTTCCCTCCGTCACTTCTTCTGCAGTGAACGACCCTTCGACTGAGTCTTCCCTCCGTCACTTCTTCTGCAATGAACGACCCTTCGACTGAGCCTTCCCTCCGTCACTTCTTCTGCAATGAACAACCCTTCGACTGAGCCTTCCCTCCGTCACTTCTTCTGCAGTGAACGACCCTTCGACTGAGCCTTCCCTCCGTCACTTCTTCTGCAGTGAACGACCCTTCGACTGAGTCTTCCCTCCGTCACTTCTTCTGCAATGAACGACCCTTCGACTGAGCCTTCCCTCCGTCACTTCTTCTGCAATGAACGACCCTTCGACTGAGTCTTCCCTCCGTCACTTCTTCTGCAGAGAACGACCCTTCGACTAAGTCTTCCCTCCGTCACTTCTTCTGCAGATAACGACCCTTCGACTGAGTCTTCCCTCCGTCACTTCTTCTGCAGAGAACGACCCTTCGACTGAGCCTTCCCTCCGTCACTTCTTCTGCAGAGAACGACCCTTCGACTGAGTCTTCCCTCCGTCACTTCTTCTGCAGAGAACGACCCTTCGACTGAGCCTTCCCTCCGTCACTTCTTCTGCGATGAACGACCCTTCGACTGAGTCTTCCCTCCGTCACTTCTTCTGCAGAGAACGACCCTTCGACTGAGCCTTCCCTCCGTCACTTCTTCTGCGATGAACGACCCTTCGACTGAGTCTTCCCTCCGTCACTTCTTCTGCAGTGAACGACCCTTCGACTGAGCCTTCCCTCCGTCACTTCTTCTGCAATGAACGACCCTTCGACTGAGTCTTCCCTCCGTCACTTCTTCTGCAGTGAACGACCCTTCGACTGAGCCTTCCCTCCGTCACTTCTTCTGCAGTGAACGACCCTTCGACTGAGTCTTCCCTCCCTCACTTCTTCTGCAGTGAACGACCCTTCGACTGAGTCCTCCCTCCGTCACTTCTTCTGCAGATAACGACCCTTCGACTGAGTCTTCCCTCCGTCACTTCTTCTGCAGAGAACGACCCTTCGACTAAGTCTTCCCTCCGTCACTTCTTCTGCAGTGAACGACCCTTCGACTGAGCCTTCCCTCCGTCACTTCTTCTGCAGTGAACGACCCTTCGACTGAGTCTTCCCTCCGTCACTTCTTCTGCAGTGAACGACCCTTCGACTGAGTCTTCCCTCCGTCACTTCTTCTGCAATGAACGACCCTTCGACTGAGCCTTCCCTCCGTCACTTCTTCTGCAATGAACAACCCTTCGACTGAGCCTTCCCTCCGTCACTTCTTCTGCAGTGAACGACCCTTCGACTGAGCCTTCCCTCCGTCACTTCTTCTGCAGTGAACGACCCTTCGACTGAGTCTTCCCTCCGTCACTTCTTCTGCAATGAACGACCCTTCGACTGAGCCTTCCCTCCGTCACTTCTTCTGCAATGAACGACCCTTCGACTGAGTCTTCCCTCCGTCACTTCTTCTGCAGAGAACGACCCTTCGACTAAGTCTTCCCTCCGTCACTTCTTCTGCAGATAACGACCCTTCGACTGAGTCTTCCCTCCGTCACTTCTTCTGCAGAGAACGACCCTTCGACTGAGCCTTCCCTCCGTCACTTCTTCTGCAGAGAACGACCCTTCGACTGAGCCTTCCCTCCGTCACTTCTTCTGCGATGAACGACCCTTCGACTGAGTCTTCCCTCCGTCACTTCTTCTGCAGAGAACGACCCTTCGACTAAGTCTTCCCTCCGTCACTTCTTCTGCAGATAACGACCCTTCGACTGAGTCTTCCCTCCGTCACTTCTTCTGCAGAGAACGACCCTTCGACTGAGCCTTCCCTCCGTCACTTCTTCTGCGATGAACGACCCTTCGACTGAGTCTTCCCTCCGTCACTTCTTCTGCAGAGAACGACCCTTCGACTAAGTCTTCCCTCCGTCACTTCTTCTGCAGTGAACGACCCTTCGACTGAGCCTTCCCTCCGTCACTTCTTCTGCAGTGAACGACCCTTCGACTGAGTCTTCCCTCCGTCACTTCTTCTGCAATGAACGACCCTTCGACTGAGCCTTCCCTCCGTCACTTCTTTTGCAATGAACGACCCTTCGACTGAGTCTTCCCTCCGTCACTTCTTCTGCAGAGAACGACCCTTCGACTAAGTCTTCCCTCCGTCACTTCTTCTGCAGAGATAACGACCCTTCGACTGAGTCTTCCCTCCGTCACTTCTTCTGCAGAGAACGACCCTTCGACTGAGCCTTCCCTCCGTCACTTCTTCTGCGATGAACGACCCTTCGACTGAGTCTTCCCTCCGTCACTTCTTCTGCAGAGAACGACCCTTCGACTGAGCCTTCCCTCCGTCACTTCTTCTGCGATGAACGACCCTTCGACTGAGTCTTCCCTCCGTCACTTCTTCTGCAGTGAACGACCCTTCGACTGAGCCTTCCCTCCGTCACTTCTTCTGCAATGAACGACCCTTCGACTGAGTCTTCCCTCCGTCACTTCTTCTGCAGTGAACGACCCTTCGACTGAGCCTTCCCTCCGTCACTTCTTCTGCAGTGAACGACCCTTCGACTGAGTCTTCCCTCCCTCACTTCTTCTGCAGTGAACGACCCTTCGACTGAGTCCTCCCTCCGTCACTTCTTCTGCAGATAACGACCCTTCGACTGAGTCTTCCCTCCGTCACTTCTTCTGCAGAGAACGACCCTTCGACTAAGTCTTCCCTCCGTCACTTCTTCTGCAGTGAACGACCCTTCGACTGAGCCTTCCCTCCGTCACTTCTTCTGCAGTGAACGACCCTTCGACTGAGTCTTCCCTCCGTCACTTCTTCTGCAGTGAACGACCCTTCGACTGAGCCTTCCCTCCGTCACTTCTTCTGCAGTGAACGACCCTTCGACTGAGTCTTCCCTCCCTCACTTCTTCTGCAGTGAACGACCCTTCGACTGAGTCCTCCCTCCGTCACTTCTTCTGCAGATAACGACCCTTCGACTGAGTCTTCCCTCCGTCACTTCTTCTGCAGAGAACGACCCTTCGACTAAGTCTTCCCTCCGTCACTTCTTCTGCAGTGAACGACCCTTCGACTGAGCCTTCCCTCCGTCACTTCTTCTGCAGTGAACGACCCTTCGACTGAGCCTTCCCTCCGTCACTTCTTCTGCAGTGAACGACCCTTCGACTGAGTCTTCCCTCCGTCACTTCTTCTGCAATGAACGACCCTTCGACTGAGCCTTCCCTCCGTCACTTCTTTTGCAATGAACGACCCTTCGACTGAGTCTTCCCTCCGTCACTTCTTCTGCAGAGAACGACCCTTCGACTAAGTCTTCCCTCCGTCACTTCTTCTGCAGAGATAACGACCCTTCGACTGAGTCTTCCCTCCGTCACTTCTTCTGCAGAGAACGACCCTTCGACTGAGCCTTCCCTCCGTCACTTCTTCTGCGATGAACGACCCTTCGACTGAGTCTTCCCTCCGTCACTTCTTCTGCAGAGAACGACCCTTCGACTGAGCCTTCCCTCCGTCACTTCTTCTGCGATGAACGACCCTTCGACTGAGTCTTCCCTCCGTCACTTCTTCTGCAGTGAACGACCCTTCGACTGAGCCTTCCCTCCGTCACTTCTTCTGCAATGAACGACCCTTCGACTGAGTCTTCCCTCCGTCACTTCTTCTGCAGTGAACGACCCTTCGACTGAGCCTTCCCTCCGTCACTTCTTCTGCAGTGAACGACCCTTCGACTGAGTCTTCCCTCCCTCACTTCTTCTGCAGTGAACGACCCTTCGACTGAGTCCTCCCTCCGTCACTTCTTCTGCAGATAACGACCCTTCGACTGAGTCTTCCCTCCGTCACTTCTTCTGCAGAGAACGACCCTTCGACTAAGTCTTCCCTCCGTCACTTCTTCTGCAGTGAACGACCCTTCGACTGAGCCTTCCCTCCGTCACTTCTTCTGCAGTGAACGACCCTTCGACTGAGTCTTCCCTCCGTCACTTCTTCTGCAGTGAACGACCCTTCGACTGAGTCTTTCCTCCGTCACTTCTTCTGCAGTGAACGACCCTTCGACTGATCCTTCCCTCCGTCACTTCTTCTGCAGTGAACGACCCTTCGACTGAGTCTTCCCTCCGTCACTTCTTCTGCAGTGAACGACCCTTCGACTGATCCTTCCCTCCGTCACTTCTTCTGCAGTGAACGACCCTTCGACTGAGTCTTCCCTCCGTCACTTCTTCTGCAATGAACGACCCTTCGACTGAGCCTTCCCTCCGTCACTTCTTCTGCAGTGAACGACCCTTCGACTGAGCCTTCCCTCCGTCACTTCTTCTGCAGTGAACGACCCTTCGACTGAGTCTTCCCTCCCTCACTTCTTCTGCAACGAACGACCCTTCGACTGAGTCTTCCCTCCGTCACTTCTTCTGCAGTGAACGACCCTTCGACTAAGTCTTCCCTCCGTCACTTCTTCTGCAATGAACGACCCTTCGACTGAGCCTTCCCTCCGTCACTTCTTCTGCAGTGAACGACCCTTCGACTGAGTCTTCCCTCCGTCACTTCTTCTGCAGTGAACGACCCTTCGACTGAGCCTTCCCTCCGTCACTTCTTCTGCGATGAACGACCCTTCGACTGAGTCTTCGCTCCGTCACTTCTTCTGCAGTGAACGACCCTTCGACTGAGTCTTCCCTCCGTCACTTCTTCTGCAGATAACGACCCTTCGACTGAGTCTTCCCTCCGTCACTTCTTCTGCAGAGAACGACCCTTCGACTGAGTCTTCCCTCCGTCACTTCTTCTGCAGTGAACGACCCTTCGACTGAGTCTTCCCTCCGTCACTTCTTCTGCAGTGAACGACCCTTCGACTGAGTCTTCCCTCCGTAACTTCTTCTGCAACGAACGACCCTTCGACTGAGTCTTCCCTCCGTCACTTCTTCTGCAGAGAACGACCCTTCGACTGAGTCTTCCCTCCGTCACTTCTTCTGCAGTGAACGACCCTTCGACTAAGTCTTCCCTCCGTCACTTCTTCTGCAATGAACGACCCTTCGACTGAGCCTTCCCTCCGTCACTTCTTCTGCAGTGAACGACCCTTCGACTGAGCCTTCCCTCCGTCACTTCTTCTGCAGTGAACGACCCTTCGACTGAGTCTTCCCTCCGTCACTTCTTCTGCAGTGAACGACCCTTCGACTGAGCCTTCCCTCCGTCACTTCTTCTGCGATGAACGACCCTTCGACTGAGTCTTCGCTCCGTCACTTCTTCTGCAGTGAACGACCCTTCGACTGAGTCTTCCCTCCGTCACTTCTTCTGCAGATAACGACCCTTCGACTGAGTCTTCCCTCCGTCACTTCTTCTGCAGAGAACGACCCTTCGACTGAGTCTTCCCTCCGTCACTTCTTCTGCAGTGAACGACCCTTCGACTGAGTCTTCCCTCCGTCACTTCTTCTGCAACGAACGACCCTTCGACTGAGTCTTCCCTCCGTCACTTCTTCTGCGATGAACGACCCTTCGACTGAGTCTTCGCTCCGTCACTTCTTCTGCAGTGAACGACCCTTCGACTAAGTCTTCCCTCCGTCACTTCTTCTGCAATGAACGACCCTTCGACTGAGCCTTCCCTCCGTCACTTCTTCTGCAGTGAACGACCCTTCGACTGAGCCTTCCCTCCGTCACTTCTTCTGCAGTGAACGACCCTTCGACTGAGTCTTCCCTCCCTCACTTCTTCTGCAGTGAACGACCCTTCGACTGAGTCTTCCCTCCGTCACTTCTTCTGCAGATAACGACCCTTCGACTGAGTCTTCCCTCCGTCACTTCTTCTGCAATGAACGACCCTTCGACTGAGTCTTCCCTCCGTCACTTCTTCTGCAGTGAACGACCCTTCGACTGAGTCTTCCCTCCGTCACTTCTTCTGCAGATAACGACCCTTCGACTGAGTCTTCCCTCCGTCACTTCTTCTGCAGAGAACGACCCTTCGACTGAGTCTTTCCTCCGTCACTTCTTCTGCAGTGAACGACCCTTCGACTGATCCTTCCCTCCGTCACTTCTTCTGCAGTGAACGACCCTTCGACTGAGTCTTCCCTCCGTCACTTCTTCTGCAGTGAACGACCCTTCGACTGATCCTTCCCTCCGTCACTTCTTCTGCAGTGAACGACCCTTCGACTGAGTCTTCCCTCCGTCACTTCTTCTGCGATGAACGACCCTTCGACTGAGTCTTCGCTCCGTCACTTCTTCTGCAGTGAACGACCCTTCGACTGAGTCTTTCCTCCGTCACTTCTTCTGCAGATAACGACCCTTCGACTGAGTCTTCCCTCCGTCACTTCTTCTGCAATGAACGACCCTTCGACTGAGCCTTCCCTCCGTCACTTCTTCTGCAACGAACGACCCTTCGACTGAGTCTTCCCTCCGTCACTTCTTCTGCAGTGAACGACCCTTCGACTAAGTCTTCCCTCCGTCACTTCTTCTGCAATGAACGACCCTTCGACTGAGTCTTCCCTCCGTCACTTCTTCTGCAGAGAACGACCCTTCGACTGAGTCTTCCCTCCGTCACTTCTTCTGCAGTGAACGACCCTTCGACTAAGTCTTCCCTCCGTCACTTCTTCTGCAATGAACGACCCTTCGACTGAGTCTTCCCTCCGTCACTTCTTCTGCAGTGAACGACCCTTCGACTGAGTCTTCCCTCCGTCACTTCTTCTGCAGATAACGACCCTTCGACTGAGTCTTCCCTCCGTCACTTCTTCTGCAGTGAACGACCCTTCGACTGATCCTTCCCTCCGTCACTTCTTCTGCAGTGAACGACCCTTCGACTGAGTCTTCCCTCCGTCACTTCTTCTGCGATGAACGACCCTTCGACTGAGTCTTCGCTCCGTCACTTCTTCTGCAGTGAACGACCCTTCGACTGAGTCTTCCCTCCGTCACTTCTTCTGCAGTGAACGACCCTTCGACTGAGCCTTCCCTCCGTCACTTCTTCTGCGATGAACGACCCTTCGACTGAGTCTTCGCTCCGTCACTTCTTCTGCAGTGAACGACCCTTCGACTGAGTCTTTCCTCCGTCACTTCTTCTGCAGATAACGACCCTTCGACTGAGTCTTCCCTCCGTCACTTCTTCTGCAGAGAACGACCCTTCGACTGAGTCTTCCCTCCGTCACTTCTTCTGCAGTGAACGACCCTTCGACTGAGTCTTCCCTCCGTCACTTCTTCTGCAGAGAACGACCCTTCGACTGAGTCTTCCCTCCGTCACTTCTTCTGCAGTGAATGACCCTTCGACTGATCCTTCCCTCCGTCACTTCTTCTGTAGTGAACGACCCTTCGACTGAGTCTTCCCTCCGTCACTTCTTCTGCGATGAACGACCCTTCGACTGAGTCTTCGCTCCGTCACTTCTTCTGCAGTGAACGACCCTTCGACTGAGTCTTCCCTCCGTCACTTCTTCTGCAGTGAACGACCCTTCGACTGAGCCTTCCCTCCGTCACTTCTTCTGCGATGAACGACCCTTCGACTGAGTCTTCGCTCCGTCACTTCTTCTGCAGTGAACGACCCTTCGACTGAGTCTTTCCTCCGTCACTTCTTCTGCAGATAACGACCCTTCGACTGAGTCTTCCCTCCGTCACTTCTTCTGCAGAGAACGACCCTTCGACTGAGTCTTCCCTCCGTCACTTCTTCTGCAGTGAACGACCCTTCGACTGAGTCTTCCCTCCGTCACTTCTTCTGCAGAGAACGACCCTTCGACTGAGTCTTCCCTCCGTCACTTCTTCTGCAGTGAACGACACTTCGACTGAGTCTTCCCTCCGTCACTTCTTCTGCAGAGAACGACCCTTCGACTAAGTCTTCCCTCCGTCACTTCTTCTGCAGTGAACGACCCTTCGACTGAGTCTTCCATCCGTCACTTCTTCTGCAGTGAACGACCCTTCGACTGAGTCTTCCCTCCGTCACTTCTTCTGCAGATAACGACCCTTCGACTGAGTCTTCCCTCCGTTACTTCTTCTGCAATGAACGACCCTTCGACTGAGCCTTCCCTCCGTCACTTCTTCTGCAATGAACGACCCTTCGACTGAGTCTTCCCTCCGTCACTTCTTCTGCAGAGAACGACCCTTCGACTGAGTCTTCCCTCCGTCACTTCTTCTGCAGTGAACGACCCTTCGACTGAGTCTTCCCTCCGTCACTTCTTCTGCAGTGAACGACCCTTCGACTGAGTCTTCCCTCCGTCACTTCTTCTGCAGTGAACGACCCTTCGACTGAGCCTTCCCTCCGTCACTTCTTCTGCAATGAACGACCCTTCGACTGAGTCTTCCCTCCGTCACTTCTTCTGCAGTGAACGACCCTTCGACTGAGCCTTCCCTCCGTCACTTCTCCTGCAGTGAACGACCCTTCGACTGAGTCTTCCCTCCCTCACTTCTTCTGCAGTGAACGACCCTTCGACTGAGTCTTCCCTCCCTCACTTCTTCTGCAGTGAACGACCCTTCGACTGAGTCTTCCCTCCGTCACTTCTTCTGCAGATAACGACCCTTCGACTGAGTCTTCCCTCCGTCACTTCTTCTGCAGTGAACGACCCGTCGACTGAGCCTTCCCTCCGTCACTTCTCCTGCAGTGAACGACCCTTCGACTAAGTCTTCCCTCCGTCACTTCTTCTGCACAGAACGACCCTTCGACTAAGTCTTCCCTCCGTCACTTCTTCTGCAGATAACGACCCTTCGACTGAGTCTTCCCTCCGTCACTTCTTCTGCAGTGAACGACCCTTCGACTGAGTCTTCCCTCCGTCACTTCTTCTGCAGAGAACGACCCTTCGACTGAGCCTTCCCTCCGTCACTTCTTCTGCGATGAACGACCCTTCGACTAAGTCTTCCCTCCGTCACTTCTTCTGCAGATAACGACCCTTCGACTGAGTCTTCCCTCCGTCACTTCTTCTGCAGATAACGACCCTTCGACTGAGTCTTCCCTCCGTCACTTCTTCTGCAGTGAACGACCCGTCGACTGAGCCTTCCCTCCGTCACTTCTCCTGCAGTGAACGACCCTTCGACTAAGTCTTCCCTCCGTCACTTCTTCTGCAGAGAACGACCCTTCGACTAAGTCTTCCCTCCGTCACTTCTTCTGCAGATAACGACCCTTCGACTGAGTCTTCCCTCCGTCACTTCTTCTGCAGTGAACGACCCTTCGACTGAGCCTTCCCTCCGTCACTTCTTCTGCAATGAACGACCCTTCGACTGAGTCTTCCCTCCGTCACTTCTTCTGCAGTGAACGACCCTTCGACTGAGCCTTCCCTCCGTCACTTCTTCTGCAATGAACGACCCTTCGACTGAGTCTTCCCTCCGTCACTTCTTCTGCAGTGAACGACCCTTCGACTGAGCCTTCCCTCCGTCACTTCTTCTGCAGTGAACGACCCTTCGACTGAGTCTTCCCTCCCTCACTTCTTCTGCAGTGAACGACCCTTCGACTGAGTCTTCCCTCCGTCACTTCTTCTGCAGATAACGACCCTTCGACTGAGTCTTCCCTCCGTCACTTCTTCTGCAGTGAACGACCCGTCGACTGAGCCTTCCCTCCGTCACTTCTCCTGCAGTGAACGACCCTTCGACTAAGTCTTCCCTCCGTCACTTCTTCTGCAGAGAACGACCCTTCGACTAAGTCTTCCCTCCGTCACTTCTTCTGCAGATAACGACCCTTCGACTGAGTCTTCCCTCCGTCACTTCTTCTGCAGTGAACGACCCTTCGACTGAGTCTTCCCTCCGTCACTTCTTCTGCAGAGAACGACCCTTCGACTGAGCCTTCCCTCCGTCACTTCTTCTGCGATGAACGACCCTTCGACTAAGTCTTCCCTCCGTCACTTCTTCTGCAGATAACGACCCTTCGACTGAGTCTTCCCTCCGTCACTTCTTCTGCAGTGAACGACCCTTCGACTGAGCCTTCCCTCCGTCACTTCTTCTGCAGTGAACGACCCTTCGACTGAGCCTTCCCTCCGTCACTTCTTCTGCAATGAACGACCCTTCGACTGAGTCTTCCCTCCGTCACTTCTTCTGCAGTGAACGACCCTTCGACTGAGCCTTCCCTCCGTCACTTCTTCTGCAGTGAACGACCCTTCGACTGAGTCTTCCCTCCGTCACTTCTTCTGCAGATAACGACCCTTCGACTGAGTCTTCCCTCCGTCACTTCTTCTGCAATGAACGACCCTTCGACTGAGTCTTCCCTCCGTCACTTCTTCTGCAGAGAACGACCCCTCGACTAAGTCTTCCCTCCGTCACTTCTTCTGCAGATAACGACCCTTCGACTGAGTCTTCCCTCCGTCACTTCTTCTGCAGTGAACGACCCGTCGACTGAGCCTTCCCTCCGTCACTTCTTCTGCAGAGAACGACCCTTCGACTAAGTCTTCCCTCCGTCACTTCTTCTGCAGATAACGACCCTTCGACTGAGTCTTCCCTCCGTCACTTCTTCTGCAATGAACGACCCTTCGACTGAGTCTTCCCTCCGTCACTTCTTCTGCAGAGAACGACCCTTCGACTAAGTCTTCCCTCCGTCACTTCTTCTGCAATGAACGACCCTTCGACTGAGTCTTCCCTCCGTCACTTCTTCTGCAGTGAACGACCCTTCGACTGGGTCTTCCCTCCGTCACTTCTCCTGCAGTGAACGACCCTTCGACTAAGTCTTCCCTCCGTCACTTCTTCTGCAGAGAACGACCCTTCGACTAAGTCTTCCCTCCGTCACTTCTTCTGCAGATAACGACCCTTCGACTGAGTCTTCCCTCCGTCACTTCTTCTGCAATGAACGACCCTTCGACTGAGTCTTCCCTCCGTCACTTCTTCTGCAGATAACGACCCTTCGACTGAGTCTTCCCTCCGTCACTTCTTCTGCAATGAACGACCCTTCGACTGAGTCTTCCCTCCGTCACTTCTTCTGCAGAGAACGACCCTTCGACTAAGTCTTCCCTCCGTCACTTCTTCTGCAGATAACGACCCTTCGACTGAGTCTTCCCTCCGTCACTTCTTCTGCAGTGAACGACCCGTCGACTGAGCCTTCCCTCCGTCACTTCTTCTGCAGAGAACGACCCTTCGACTAAGTCTTCCCTCCGTCACTTCTTCTGCAGATAACGACCCTTCGACTGAGTCTTCCCTCCGTCACTTCTTCTGCAATGAACGACCCTTCGACTGAGTCTTCCCTCCGTCACTTCTTCTGCAGAGAACGACCCTTCGACTAAGTCTTCCCTCCGTCACTTCTTCTGCAATGAACGACCCTTCGACTGAGTCTTCCCTCCGTCACTTCTTCTGCAGAGAACGACCCTTCGACTAAGTCTTCCCTCCGTCACTTCTTCTGCAGATAACGACCCTTCGACTGAGTCTTCCCTCCGTCACTTCTTCTGCAATGAACGACCCTTCGACTGAGTCTTCCCTCCGTCACTTCTTCTGCAGAGAACGACCCTTCGACTAAGTCTTCCCTCCGTCACTTCTTCTGCAGATAACGACCCTTCGACTGAGTCTTCCCTCCGTCACTTCTTCTGCAATGAACGACCCTTCGACTGAGTCTTCCCTCCGTCACTTCTTCTGCAGAGAACGACCCTTCGACTAAGTCTTCCCTCCGTCACTTCTTCTGCAGATAACGACCCTTCGACTGAGTCTTCCCTCCGTCACTTCTTCTGCAGTGAACGACCCGTCGACTGAGCCTTCCCTCCGTCACTTCTTCTGCAGAGAACGACCCTTCGACTAAGTCTTCCCTCCGTCACTTCTTCTGCAGATAACGACCCTTCGACTGAGTCTTCGCTCCGTCACTTCTTCTGCAGTGAACGACCCTTCGACTGAGTCTTCCCTCCGTCACTTCTTCTGCAGTGAACGACCCTTCGACTGAGCCTTCCCTCCGTCACTTCTTCTGCGATGAACGACCCTTCGACTGAGACTTCGCTCCGTCACTTCTTCTGCAGTGAACGACCCTTCGACTGAGTCTTTCCTCCGTCACTTCTTCTGCAGATAACGACCCTTCGACTGAGTCTTCCCTCCGTCACTTCTTCTGCAGAGAACGACCCTTCGACTGAGTCTTCCCTCCGTCACTTCTTCTGCAGTGAACGACCCTTCGACTGAGTCTTCCCTCCGTCACTTCTTCTGCAGAGAACGACCCTTCGACTGAGTCTTCCCTCCGTCACTTCTTCTGCAGTGAACGACACTTCGACTGAGTCTTCCCTCCGTCACTTCTTCTGCAGAGAACGACCCTTCGACTAAGTCTTCCCTCCGTCACTTCTTCTGCAGTGAACGACCCTTCGACTGAGTCTTCCATCCGTCACTTCTTCTGCAGTGAACGACCCTTCGACTGAGTCTTCCTCCGTCACTTCTTCTGCAGATAACGACCCTTCGACTGAGTCTTCCCTCCGTCACTTCTTCTGCAATGAACGACCCTTCGACTGAGCCTTCCCTCCGTCACTTCTTCTGCAATGAACGACCCTTCGACTGAGTCTTCCCTCCGTCACTTCTTCTGCAGAGAACGACCCTTCGACTGAGTCTTCCCTCCGTCACTTCTTCTGCAGTGAACGACCCTTCGACTGAGTCTTCCCTCCGTCACTTCTTCTGCAGTGAACGACCCTTCGACTGAGTCTTCCCTCCGTCACTTCTTCTGCAGAGAACGACCCTTCGACTGAGTCTTCCCTCCGTCACTTCTTCTGCAATGAACGACCCTTCGACTGAGTCTTCCCTCCGTCACTTCTTCTGCAGTGAACGACCCGTCGACTGAGCCTTCCCTCCGTCACTTCTTCTGCAGAGAACGACCCTTCGACTAAGTCTTCCCTCCGTCACTTCTTCTGCAGATAACGACCTTCGACTGAGTCTTCCCTCCGTCACTTCTTCTGCAGTGAACGACCCTTCGACTGAGTCTTCCCTCCGTCACTTCTTCTGCAGAGAACGACCCTTCGACTGAGCCTTCCCTCCGTCACTTCTTCTGCGATGAACGACCCTTCGACTAAGTCTTCCCTCCGTCACTTCTTCTGCAGATAACGACCCTTCGACTGAGTCTTCCTTCCGTCACTTCTTCTGCAGAGAACGACCCTTCGACTGAGCCTTCCCTCCGTCACTTCTTCTGCGATGAACGACCCTTCGACTGAGTCTTCCCTCCGTCACTTCTTCTGCAGTGAACGACCCTTCGACTGAGCCTTCCCTCCGTCACTTCTTCTGCAATGAACGACCCTTCGACTGAGTCTTCCCTCCGTCACTTCTTCTGCAGTGAACGACCCTTCGACTGAGCCTTCCCTCCGTCACTTCTTCTGCAGTGAACGACCCTTCGACTGGGTCTTCCCTCCGTCACTTCTCCTGCAGTGAACGACCCTTCGACTAAGTCTTCCCTCCGTCACTTCTTCTGCAGAGAACGACCCTTCGACTAAGTCTTCCCTCCGTCACTTCTTCTGCAGATAACGACCCTTCGACTGAGTCTTCCCTCCGTCACTTCTTCTGCAGTGAACGACCCTTCGACTGAGTCTTCCCTCCGTCACTTCTTCTGCAGTGAACGACCCTTCGACTGAGTCTTCCCTCCGTCACTTCTTCTGCAATGAACGACCCTTCGACTAAGTCTTCCCTCCGTCACTTCTTCTGCAGAGAACGACCCTTCGACTAAGTCTTCCCTCCGTCACTTCTTCTGCAGATAACGACCCTTCGACTGAGTCTTCCCTCCGTCACTTCTTCTGCAGTGAACGACCCTTCGACTGAGTCTTCCCTCCGTCACTTCTTCTGCAGATAACGACCCTTCGACTGAGTCTTCCCTCCGTCACTTCTTCTACAATGAACGACCCTTCGACTGAGCCTTCCCTCCGTCACTTCTTCTGCAATGAACGACCCTTCGACTGAGTCTTCCCTCCGTCACTTCTTCTGCAGTGAACGACCCTTCGACTGAGTCTTCCCTCCGTCACTTCTTCTGCAGATAACGACCCTTCGACTGAGTCTTCCCTCCGTCACTTCTTCTGCAATGAACGACCCTTCGACTGAGCCTTCCCTCCGTCACTTCTTCTGCAGTGAACGACCCTTCGACTGAGTCTTCCCTCCGTCACTTCTTCTGCAGTGAACGACCCTTCGACTGAGTCTTCCCTCCCTCACTTCTTCTGCAGTGAACGACCCTTCGACTGAGTCTTCCCTCCGTCACTTCTTCTGCAGTGAACGACCCTTCGACTGAGTCTTCCCTCCGTCACTTCTTTTGCAGTGAACGACCCTTCGACTGAGTCTTCCCTCCGTCACTTCTTCTGCAGATAACGACCCTTCGACTGAGTCTTCCCTCCGTCACTTCTTCTACAATGAACGACCCTTCGACTGAGCCTTCCCTCCGTCACTTCTTCTGCAATGAACGACCCTTCGACTGAGTCTTCCCTCCGTCACTTCTTCTGCAGTGAACGACCCTTCGACTGAGTCTTCCCTCCGTCACTTCTTCTGCAGATAACGACCCTTCGACTGAGTCTTCCCTCCGTCACTTCTTCTGCAATGAACGACCCTTCGACTGAGCCTTCCCTCCGTCACTTCTTCTGCAGTGAACGACCCTTCGACTGAGTCTTCCCTCCGTCACTTCTTCTGCAGTGAACGACCCTTCGACTGAGTCTTCCCTCCCTCACTTCTTCTGCAGTGAACGACCCTTCGACTGAGTCTTCCCTCCGTCACTTCTTCTGCAGTGAACGACCCTTCGACTGAGTCTTCCCTCCGTCACTTCTTTTGCAGTGAACGACCCTTCGACTGAGTCTTCCCTCCGTCGCTTCTTCTGCAGATAACGACCCTTCGACTGAGTCTTCCCTCCGTCACTTCTTCTGCAGTGAACGACCCTTCGACTGAGTCTTCCCTCCGTCACTTCTTCTGCAATGAACGACCCTTCGACTGAGTCTTCCCTCCGTCACTTCTTCTGCAGAGAACGACCCTTCGACTAAGTCTTCCCTCCGTCACTTCTTCTGCAGATAACGACCCTTCGACTGAGTCTTCCCTCCGTCACTTCTTCTGCAGTGAACGACCCTTCGACTGAGTCTTCCCTCCGTCACTTCTTCTGCAATGAACGACCCTTCGACTGAGTCTTCCCTCCGTCACTTCTTCTGCAGAGAACGACCCTTCGACTAAGTCTTCCCTCCGTCACTTCTTCTGCAGATAACGACCCTTCGACTGAGTCTTCCCTCCGTCACTTCTTCTGCAGTGAACGACCCTTCGACTGAGTCTTCCCTCCGTCACTTCTTCTGCAGATAACGACCCTTCGACTGAGTCTTCCCTCCGTCACTTCTTCTACAATGAACGACCACG
>BTRK01000006.1:28481343-28553662 GCA_036245805.1 Pristionchus mayeri
CCCATTTCCTTTCTCTGCAGGGATCACTCCTCCTCTTTATTCTCTCGCTGTCATCAATGCCACAGTATTCGGAATACACGGAATGGTCTCCAAGAAATTTGAAAACCCAGACTCTATTCAAGTGAGAAAAATGAGACTTCAACTATCTATTTTTGATTGGACGCAGCTATAAAAGTAAATGTACAAATCTGCAATCAATCGATTGTACAGTATTATTTCCTCTTGTAGGCTCATTTCTCTGCGGGATGCGCCGCGGGTCTCGCTCAATCGATATTCGCGACTCCATCAGAACGGATAAAATTGCTGATCCAGATACAGAAGGATTCGGCACACACTAAATACAAGTCTCCGTTCCATGCAGCGAGGAGTCTCGTACAGACAGAAGGAATCGGATGTCTCTCCCGGTCAGTTCCTCCCTTCCTCCCCCCCCCTCCCCCCCCTCTCCCTTCCCTTCCTGAGTAAGATGATGGCAGGGGCTTCATCGCGACAGTATTGCGTGATTGTCCAGCCTTCGGAATCTACTTCGCATCGTACGATTGGATGGCCAGGAAGATGAGTAAGGATGGGACGATGGAGAGTCTCACTACTCTCCAATTACTGAGTGCTGGAGGTCAGTACTGCTTCCTTCCCTCCCTTAATCCCTCTCCCTTTCAGGTGGGGCAGGAATGCTCTCGTGGTTATTCAACTACCCTACGGATATCATCAAGACCCGATTCCAGGTCGATTTCCTCTTTTCTCCTCCCTCATCTTCGATCTCAGGCTTGCAATTCGTACAAGTCGTACTACGATTGTATCCTCAAGACATACGCAGAGAATGGATGGCGATCCTTCTTTGTTGGTCTCAATTCCACACTCATCAGGTATTGAATAGTCAATCAATCAGTCATCAATATGTTCATTTCGAGAGCATTCCCCTCCAATGCGGCTACCTTCTTCACAGTGGAATGGACTTATCGTTTGCTAATAGACAATAACCTATTCGATTCGCCGAAGGAGGGACACACTCACAAGCATAACAGCAAGGTTTGTGGTGGGTGGTATCCACAGCTAGTCCCTCCTCTGCAGAAGCAACACGTGATGATGCCTGATCTGTGGCACAAAAACTGGTTCATCCTTCCCGAGGCAGGATCCACCTCGATAGACCCCATGATTCACGGATGTCGATTCATCTGACGACCACGATTAGCCGATTGTTCACTCGCTATTCCACTCGATGCTCTTCAATGACGGTTAACCATTGTTCCCACCATCAATGCATGCTTATTGTACCAAGTGAAAGATACCATTAGAAAGCATTATATATAGAGAGAAATAAACTCGATACTCGGGGTATAATCCATCATTTTATGATCACAAAATAAAACAACTTAAAGATTAGTGCAACTTCAAAAAATTAACGAAGGAATTTGTGGATAAAGTGTAAGAAGATGGGAAACAAGAAGGAAGGTGGAAGAACCTTTTTCACATACAAATTTCGAAAACATAAAAAAATAGTTCCAAAAAAACGCTTAGAATACTGTCAACGATAAATAGTCCTGATAAAGGTGAAGCGATGGATATCCTTGTGAAATCGGGTCGAACCTACTGAGGATCAGTTAAAATATTTAAACTCGAAAGGGGTGATTGAATACAAAACAATAATACAGAGCGTGATCAAATAACACAGACCGTCTGGAGGGCGAGGGTTACACTTGTATATGAGCAGCCATAAATGAGAATGCTTCTCCCAATTGGGTCTCCTTGTTGTCGTAGCCAGAACCATCCCTCATCGTCACCCTTCCATCCACATCCATTCTCAACTGTCTGGATTAGACATTCCACGTGGTGTGGGCAATCAGGTACGTTACATAGATTAGATATAATACATAATGGATGCAAATTATAGCATACCCCTCATAAGAATGACCAATTGCGTCCTCATGAATGTGATGGTCTCTCATTGGATTCTCAATTATTTCTCCCATCTCGTCCCACTCATACTGATATCCATCCTCCTCGCCTCCTTCTCTCATATCTTCTTTGTAAATGCTCTGCTAAAAAAAACATACTTACAGTTGCGCCAATAAATTTTCGGAGACTTTTCAAACTTCTGTGTTTTTCAATCAGGAAAGTTATCGAGTCGAAAGTTGGTCATGGTATAGCAAATAGCAAACAGCCATTGCATAATGATGGCGGAGCCTTACTGCAAAATAGGGTCGCAAAAAAAGTTAACATCTCGGATTCTATACAAGATAGAGGCTCGCTCCAGGCATCAAAATGATCCCCACCACGATTTCAATTAATCCTGAGACTATGTTAGCAATGGATCAATATTTTCCTATAGTTTAAATACAAAAAAATCACTTTTTGCACGATCAATTTTCAACACTACAAATTAGAGGGAAAATTTTGGAAAAATCCTATTTTTATAAAATAATGTTGAAAATGTATTGAAGAACTGATTCCCTACCTTTTAGGCATTTGGGCAACTTTCTAGGCCGAAGCAAACGATTTCTGGAGGTATATTCTGGTTCTGACTGCAAGGCACGCCTTTGTATGCGAAAGAGCAAGTGAAAAAACGAAAAAAAACAGCGAAAGAGCCTCCGGAAATCAATAATTGCGGCTTGGAAAATATATGTTTTAAACAAGTTGGGAATCATATATTTCCAACTGTCTTGGATAAAAATTGGATTTCCCAAAATTGTCCTTCTTATTTGTAACTCTCAAAAATTGGTCATGCAAAAAATGCTGCAGCCAAGGTGTGAGAGCCACATTTTTTAAAAAATCTGGGACCCCCCACTCAAATCTTCAACAATTTTTCATTCTAACATGATGTGCAATGGGGTAATCGAGGGCGTTGAAAAAGGATAGCGTCACTAGAATCTCATTAAATGCTAATTTCAGCGAGTATCAGGTTGTTTTTCTAAGCCCCGCACCTCGTGGTGCGGTGCAAGCGATCCAGCGGTTCGCTGGGACACACCGGTTCAGCGTGTCATTTTTTCAAGATTTCGATCTTTTATTTTCAGTTTCTTTTGTTGTATTCAATAGAGCTTACATACATGACCAATAACCACTTTCCTGATGGGCAATTTTGAAGCAAAATAGGAGTGCCTAACTTCACAAGCATCCCAGTTAAATCATGACAGCGATTCCCAGGAAATATATTTTTCAACTGTATCAACTAACGTCGCGAGCGTGCTCATACAGTACCGGACAAAAGTTTCGTAACAAATTCGTCGTTGTCATCTTTCTTCAAAACTAAGATAGAGACCTACGGTTTGCAGCATTCGATAGATAAACCGCACGAGAATATAAAGATACCATACATGATAGCTTAAATCTATATTGCAAAATACCGTAATCACGGCCCGTTAAAGCCTCCGAGGTCAGAGCCGCAACGCGTAAGAAATGCGCGTGGAGTTCGCTGGAGCGAAATAATAACAATCCTAGGATTAATATTGGGCGAGTGTTCAATTTTGGTTTAAAAAATATTATTTGTTTATATAATCTCTTCCGCATAAGCACAACGAATATTAATATTTCAAAAAAAGTATACATGTACGTCATTTAGGCGAAAAAAATGAACAAAACTCTATGTTAGCTTTCGTACTCGCTGTCTTCGAAATTTCGCATACTTATTCATGAATGGTTTCTGCATTAAGCGACAAGAAATTCGATTTTTATCTATTCGGGAACGATTGATTTCATGTTGATGAAAATCACGATCGAAAATTTTTCGAATTTTGGAATTCGACATGCAACCAACATGAAACTTTGTACAGTAGTTCTCCAACACTAATATACAGTACATGCAAAATTTTGACTCCGTAGCTCATCTGCGCTCAAAGATGTGACCAAAATACAAAATTTTAGATGTCTATGAAAATCGATATACCGGCTTTCTCTGAAATGCACCAAACCAGTCACATGTTAGATTATGATCATCAGAGTAGAGACCCGGGTGTGCGGTTAGAGTGCGTCCCCAGTTACCATAATTTGTAAGAAGGTTATCAAACATCGAACTGGCACACGCAGAACCGTAAACTGGGTTTTCAGGGTGCGATTTACTTTCAAAAATATTTTTTAACCATTTTCATGTTAAATAGTATATTGTTTTTGGCTTTAGCCGATTCTCCTATGAAACAAATGAACTATGGACAACTGGTGGTACTACATAATAGTACCACCATTTGTCCATAGTTCATTGATAACTTCTCACCCGTCCTCACATTAGGCTAATTTCGAAAATGTTGTTTTCGTGCTGCTAATAAAGCATGTTATCGAGAATTCAAGCACTTGCCGTCTCTATTCGCGTGCATACATCAATTTTTGCTACCCTTGAGCATTTCTCAACGCCAAAACGGGCGCTGAGAAATGCTCGGAAACAAAAATATCCTCACTTGAACATGACGAACCTGTGGTTTGACTTTGCCGCGACCTACTTCTTGTGCCGGCAGTTGCCGTCTCTATTCGCTTTTGCAGGTCAATAGTGAACCATTGAGCATTGCTCTGGCAAAAACTGGGAGGTCGGAAATGATCCGAAAAAAAGTTATCGTCACTTAATTTTTTGGATTTTGTCGCTTGCCTTTGTTCAGGGGAGCGCTTGCTTGACAACCGCGCGCCTTCGTGGCCGCGTGCACGCACTTATGTGGCGGGAGTTTGGAAAAAATGGGGGGGGGGGGGTTTCTAGCCAGTTAATTTATTGTTTAATATTCAATCGATAATTTACGTTTATTGATTTTTCTTATAAAATAGAAAATACAAGTGCAACATATAATTAGCTGGGAACGCATAACCGCATTACGCGTAACCGCAACGCGCCGCGGGAATACGAACTTGAAATCGCAACGCGTAACCGCGACGCAACGAGTGGCACCGCAACGCTCCACACCGCGGGAAATATGAACTGGATCCCCAAAGCGAAGAGGAGAAAGGGAGCTCCGTCCATTTATGACCGTTTCTAAAGCGGGGGAGCGGAGGGCCGTGCCGCGACCTACCTCCTTTTTTGCCGGTACTTGCCGTTTCTATTCGCTCACACCAGGGTACATGCTTCCTCCGTGCATCATTTGACAAAATGCTTCGCTTTATACTGCTCCGGAATTAGAAATATTGTTCATTAAAAACTCTACCCTTGACAATTTCTTTATTTCGTTGATATTTTCTCATATCTCACATATCATTTTCTAGCCTTTCTACTCTTTCTTCATAAACGATTATCAAAATATTTCAGGAAATATACATGATTAATCCCTGGAATTAAACTACAAAAAATGATTTAAAAGCAAAATATTTAATATATTTAAAAAATAGCCATGACATGATGAAACAATGCGACACACGATGCGCTCCAACTCAAAAATTTGATTATTGTAGTTCCGAGAACATTACTCATTTTGTATTAATCTCCGTATTTTTTATATTCGGCATATTTTGTTAGTTTATTTTTGCCTACTCGATTATGCATACCCGAAAGTATAGAAAACACATTAAGAATCATTTTTTATAGCGCTTCCGAAAATTGCTATCTCTACATCAGAGGTTGTCACAGCAAAATCGCTGCACTGTTAGTTCTCGTCATTTTTATGCGTTGCGCTACAGTATCTCATGCGTCGCGGCAGCCGGTGTTTTTGCATCAAAATCCCAAACTATATTTTAAAATATTTTATGAGTGTTTTCAGATTCTTAGGCATGCCCAGTTCACTGAAATCAATACAAAATTTACCAAACAATGCTCAATTTATCAATAAAAAGGTGGTGTGTAAAAATTAAGGGGGTCGATCTTCCCAAAGAATGGCAGTGTTTTGACACTATTTATTTATTGCATAAAATTAGTTACGGTCTAAATCGCAAGAATGATCATTGTTCCTAATGAAAAGGCCACAAATAAAAATACAGCATCTCATTTAACAAAACAATGCCGTTGAAAAAGTACGGTAGTTCAAAAATAAAGTCAGTTCCCATTTTTTAAATTTACTAGGCTCCTGGCACGGCATGCCTTAGGCTTTTTTACGGAAGTTAACTCGTGATAGCATTTTACGGAAGTGCGTTATTACGGTCTTGATGTTGCTGTGGTTGTGCTCTCTACACAGTTAGTGTGAACAGATTCCAACATACGGTAGAGTTTTAAAAAAATGTCTAAAACATACACGGAATTTGATTAGGGTATTTTGCAATATAGAGATAAGCTATCATGTATGGTATCGTTATCGTACGTGATGGAAATATAGGAACGGAAACCGTGAGATTTCGAAAAATATCATGTTTCGTGGAATATGGTGAATTTACATTTTTTGCGACTTTTGCTTTTTTTGCATTCTTTTTTCATATTTGTTTTCATAAAAAGGATGGCTTTTTACGCTGAAATATTGCTAGAAATGCATTAAAAGCTCGTGAAAAACACGCAAGATTGATGAAATATCCGTAACCGGGTTTTAGTACGATTTCGTCAAAATTGCATGTTTTTTAAAGTGCTTTTACTGCATTTCTAGCAACATTTCAGCGTAAAACCACCATCCGTTTTATGAAAACGTATATGAAAAAAAGAATGCAAAAAAGCAAGTCGCAAAAGTGGAAATTCACCTTAATCCTCGAAACGTGATATTTGTGGAAATCGCACGGTTTTCGTTCCTATATATGAGACCGTTTGCGATAGATTCGATAACTCCTAGCGAGGCCTCGGAACAGCTCGATACTTCAAATTCAAGAAAACATAGTTTCTGGGGTAGTTTTCGATCCTGAACACAATGGTCACCATCATTTTGCATAATGCGTTCATTGGAGTCCGGTGTGGTGCCTTGTCACTTCCGGCCAAAACTGATTTTATATGTGTATCTCGGCCAGATTAGATGCTGGAGTCACGAAATTTCGCGTTCGCGAGCAGAATTTTAGGGCGAATCGAGCTTTGTATTTGATTTGTCATGAATTTTGTCGGTTCGCGAGATAATGCGACTTTTGGACTCGATAACTTGTGCGAGGGGAGACCATAACCATTCGATCCTGCTTTTCATGCTTATTCGAATGGTATATGCATGTATGGCGATTGGAGGTCGACAGCATTCGTTCGTTCGATTTAATGATTTTTCACTGCATTTCACTGGAGAATTGATTAAAAAGGGGGAGGAAAATGATAGGGTGAATCATTTTGACCCTCTCATTCTTCGATTTACACAGAGAATTGCAGTGAAAAATCGCTAAATCGAAAGAACGAATGCTATGTCGACCTCCAACTGCCATGCATGTATATACAATTCGAATCGGCATGAAAAGCCGGATCGAATGGTTATGGTCTCCCCCCGCACAAGTTATCGAGTCAAAAAGTCGCATTATCTCGCGAACCGACAAAATTCATACCCAATGAAATACATGGCTCGATTCGCCTTGAAATTATGCTCGGGTACGCGAAATTTCGTGCTTTCAGCGTCTAATCTGGCCGAGATAAACATATAAAACCAGTTTTGGCAGGAAGTGACAAGGCGCCACACCGGACCCCAATGAACGAATTATGCAAAATTATGGTGGCCATTGTGTTCAGCATCGAAAACTACCCCAGGAACCGTTTTCGTGAGTTTGAGGTTTCGAGCTGTTCCAAGGTCTTGTTGAATCTACAAACGGTCTCATATTCATCACGTACGATATATTCTCGTGCGGTTCATTTATCGAATGCTGCAAACCGTAGGTCTCTATCTTAATTTTGAAGAAACATATGCCAACAACAAATATGTTGCGAAACTTTTGTCCGGTATTGTAAGTCCCGTATGCTAACCTCGCTTTCTTCCACAATCCGTCTGGGTCTACTGGCCATTTCGAGGAGTACTTCCTTCCTCGTTTTTTTCCTCCTCTTGCTGCTATTCTCACAGGGTAGATAGACGACAGGCATTTTCTGTACATGTGAAGCAGATTGATACTCCTTCGTCCTCATCGTTCTTCTGTAATACGCTATTATTATGCCTCTCCTCCCCATAGTCGAAAACTCTCATCTTTCACCTCGTCAATATCTCGGGGACATCAAATGGATTTCCAGAATTCGGGAGTGGTGTCCAACTGAATAACGAGTGCATTATTCCACCTCCAAGTTAGATTCTTCAACTCTCTCATTTTTTTTCCATTCCTCTTCTTCTCACTCACCTGGTTTTCTTCCATTTCGATCTGACGAGCTCCTCCACATTCCTCATCATATCTGATCATTCCACCATGGGTTAGTATCTCCTGGTAGCTGACCTCTCTTTGTCACTCTCTCTGCAGCTGCTCCACTCATCACATCCATCTCTTCCGATGTCACATCATCCTTCTTCTTGTGAGACGGATCAACTCTAACAAACCTCAAAATCATATATCTCAAAAAATTCGCCATAGATCGTACAAGGGAAAATAATATTTCACCCAAACAAGTCCGTAGATGTAACTTTTCCACGAATAGTTCAAAAATCGATCTTACAATTAGAAAGTCGTATCTCTTAGACCTCATTCCCGATGTTGAAATTGGGATATTACTTTTTGAAACCCGTGAAAAAAATGCTTCCAAACTCCGTTCTCAGATGGAGCTTATGAGATCTTGGCGAAGAAAGCAAAGATTGAAATAAATTTCCTGCTTATTTGTAAAAAAAATGCTTCACATACATACAAATATGTCGGTTACACATGTTTCTTTGATTTTTCAAAATATGATTATAAAAATTCACGTACACTAGATAGATGGAACCGTCATGGTGAGAGGGTTTCCAAACCATATCTTATAGCCAATTTCCGCATTAGGTGCAGTGGTGACTTTACAGGAAACGGAAACTTGAAGGCATAACATTATCCTCCACTGCCGTAAAGTTTTACGGCCTCCCTCCCTAAAACCCCACCGGTAACCCCCCCCCCCCCCCCCCCGACAAAATTCATGACAAATTTTGTTGAAATTTGGTGAAATGGATGGGAAAATTGCATTTGTTGGTTAAATTTTACTATTTTTTTTGTTCCGAAAATATTTTTCTCAGAAATTGGCACTATTTCATTAGGTATCCCGGGCGAGTTGGAACATAACATCTCTAAAATATTGGCAGTTGTAGACTTGTTCGTCACCTCGTCTTCTGAGGGAAGGAAGATTCGCACAACTTCGAAGGGGCGGGGTTTGGCTCGGATCTAGAAAGATGTCAGCAATTCCAGCCTGATCGGACTAGCTTCAATTTTACTGCTGCTGACTCTTCTCAGTGGTCGATTCTCTCGATTCCTCTCAGATATCCATAGGAAAGAGAGTTGTTGATAGGGCAACTGACTCGGATGGATTCCACATCAGGTATTGACACTTGGAAATTAGTCGATTTGGCTGAGGAAGTAGATCATCAGGCCACATTCCCGTGGCCGAAAGTAAATCGATGTTGCGTAGGACTCGCGAATCGCTGGAATGCGCCTGTTGGGAGGGGAACGAGTCCACGACACACAATCTCCTGAGCGTAGTGTCGGCGAAGAGATTGAGCTTCATTCCCTCCAGTCTAGTCGCCATCTCACCATGTTCGAATGCCATTCTATGGGATAGCTGAAAGAAGAAGGAATAAGGGAACATTGATTATAGAAGGGACCTCTTCTACTTCCTTCACATGTCCCTTCATATGATGATGAGGATGGAAGGTAGTCGGTTGGATGGTCTCCCTCTGCAACCACCTTTCATCCTTACACTCTCACCACCACCCCACCCCCCCCCCCCCTTGGATTAACAACGACTCACAGAATCCTCCTCGCAACTCATCCATACAAAGGGGACACTCAATATCTCATCGCCATCCCCTTGTGGTTCCTCATCTTCTAGTGACGTTCCTTTGCACATCGTCTCAATTACCACGTTATCCTAACCATATTATGATATTGGCATCTCTCTTGGTGGTAGTCTTCAAAGAGAACCTGCATGGTAACATCATTGGGGTTGTTGATGTACTTCCCGCATCCTGCATGTACTCCCTCTTCCTCATTCGCATCCTGTAATAAATACCTCCCCTCCACTCGACACAAGCAGTACTAATTGTAAGAGACGCATAACGGACTCCATCAAGAATACCTTGACGCTGCTGACGAAGGGAAGAGGCTTCGTTCTCTTTCTGTACTTCCTCTTCTTCTTCTTCGGTTCATCATCATCTTCCTCTCCCATGTCATCCAGAGAACTTCTTCCTTCGTTTTCACTCCTGCAACTCCCCTCTCCCTCTCAATCCCCTCCCTTCACTCACTCCATAGCTAGTAGTGCCTTCGTCCTTCTTGCCGCTTCTGCTCTACTCTTTGGTTTACGGTCCATCTACAAACAAATATTGAGTAAGGACAAGGACGATATGACGCACCCCTTTCTCCTCTTTCTCACTTCCTATTTCTTTTTCTTTCTTTCTTTTCTTCTTTTCTTCTCTCTTCCTCTTCTCATCATTCTTCTTCTCCCTCCTCCTCTCCGCCTCTTCTCTCTTCTGCTCTTTCATTCTAGTTGCCTTCTCCCCTGCATCCATAATCTTCCTTCCAATTTCGGCCAAAACTTCCTCTTCAGTCGGAGGACGCCCTCTGAATTCAATTTCAGTCAATTAATATTTGTATATTACTGCGATTGGATCCCAGTAAAGTACAAATATTTACAACGGCATCACAAAAAAACAAAAATGACCAAATTCTAACTCCTCTTTCTTCTTCGTCCTTCCTCCTTCATTTCTACTATTTTTCTTCCTCTCTCTTTTTCGATCCGCTTCATCATGTCTTCTCTCCTCTCCATTTACTTTGTCAGAGCAAATGGAATCGTTATAGTCGAGGATCAGCTGAAATAGATTAATTTTTTTACTTCCTTGTATCCATCAAGAAAAGAATGATGAAACTGTTGTTCTTCCCATCCAATAATTCACCCTGGAAATGCTTGTTATCATTTTCTTCCTAAAATGTAGATTCACAGAAACAATAAAAAAGTACAACGTTAACCTCCTTCCTTTTCTTCTCATCTTGGCTCATCTGCTTCCTCTCTTTTGACTTTTCTACACGCTCTTCCTCGAGTTCTTCATCGATAACGATTACTACAAATCATGATATCATATTCTGAGTCAGAATATAGGATATCAATTTCATCGCCAGCCCTCTCGTTGAAATTGCGAGAAATACGAGGCCGTTTGCCTAAGAATCGATCAGAGGTTCAGACAGCAAAAAATTTCAATTTTTTGATCCCATGTGCTTTGGGGTAGTTAAAGGTAATGAAGACGATTGGGATATTTATTTCGCACGAGGAGGCCCCGTTGGCTTCAGACGACGTTGTCTTGAAATCAGATTTCTTTACATATAAGGGGGGGGGGGGTCCCAACAAGGGTGTTGGCACTTTCACGAACTAGTTCAGCCCGATAAGGGGTTTGTAATAATTGAACGAGCAACCACATATTACACTGTAATATTTGGATGCTTGTTCGATTATTACAATTTTTTTTGATGCCTTTAAAAATGCTTGAAAATGAGTTTAAAGCATTTTTAAAGGTATCATAAAAATTTGTAATAATTGAACAAGCAACCAAATATTACACTGTAATATTTTGTCGCTTGTTCAATTATTACAAACCCCTTATCGGGCTGAAATAGATCGTTAAAGTGCCAACACCCTTGGGACCCTCCTTATATCTCGCACACCGATTGTGCTAAAATTAACAGAAAATTCTCCCTGGTGCAGAATAAGACGGCGAATACGCCTGTCTAATTCATTTATTATAAATTTTAAAGAGGTAAAAAATACAACTTTGCACGGAGTAAGAATAGAGTTTGACGAAGTACACATATCTGACCGGCTTGGTGAGAGTAGTCCTAATATAAATTTATAGCCAATTTCCGCATCAAAATTTTAAAAACCCATTAATAAAGTGAAACATTTCTGCGAGAAACGCGCCTGTTGACGCTCTCCTCAACAGTTTCTCCCTCTCCCTCTTCTCTGCTCTCTCCATTTCATGTGCGCTCTCTCTTCAGCCCTCTTCAGGAGGCAGCGCTCGAGAGGGGCGTATCGCCTATTTTACTGTCAAAGTGCTTCCCTTTATTAATGTTTTCTCAAAATGTTGATGCGGAAATTGGCTGAAAATACAGATTTGGAATCCTATCACCAAAGCCGGTCAGATCGATAAATGAATTTATGATAAATGAATTAGACAGGTGTATTCACCGTTTTATTCTGCACCAGGGAAAATTTTCTGTTAATTTTAGCACTATTTATGTGCGAGATATATAAAGAAATCTGATTTCAACGCAACGTCGTCTGGAGCCAACGGTGCCACCTCGTGCAAAATAAATATCCCCATCATCTTCAGCACCTTTTCCTTCATCATCATAGTCAAATTTCTTGCGAGGACACTTGTGCAAGTTTTCAATATTCCGCTTCAACCTAATCGGATATTTTTTGAAACTGATCATAGAAAAATGAGAGAAAAATATTTCTGATTAGATTTTTTTTAAACTCATAATTCCTAATTAGATTCCAACGTTATCTGATCAGGTATTAAAGTTGTCTTATCTATTTTCCTATAAAGAGCGCGGTGTCTGTGTCTTCGCTAGAACCGGACCCCCGCTGAAGGCGGGAGCAACCGGGTTATAACCGGTTAGGTAGTTTATAAAATAATCTGAACAAAATTAGGTCACTATTGCGCCTCAAAATTAGGTCACTACTTGTGCCGAATTGATAACAATATAGACAAATGCGATTCCAAATTTTCAACTTCTCCGATTAGATATCAATAGATTCAAACAGAGTTACCATAGTAATCATGATTTCATACCATCTTCTTCTTCTGCAGGGTACGTACAGAAAAGGTGCAAGGGCGAATCGGAGAGCTCGTCTTTCCAAGAGACGCATTTTCTCGTATTATTGGGTGATAACTGGATGATGTTTGAATTTCTGTAGTGTTGGGAACTGATCAATATGATACCATTTCATTCGTCGAATATCGAAGAATTGAGCGGACTCCGGTGATCTCTCTGTGATCCAGTTCGATCTAAAATATACATCACATCAGCGCCGGAATAATTCCTGTAATGTCGAGCATGCTCGACACAAAAAAATCGAATCGTTAATTTCTCTACCAAGTGATATAATCTATATTCGAAGAACGTACATTGTTCTCTGGAGGTTGTAAATCCGACATCGCGATGAGACACTCGAGGATGGTTCGAGTATGTCAACAATACGCACTGGAATTTAGCTTAGATTACAACAATTGAACTTATGTGTAGCATAGGCATTGTGGGTTGCACGGTGCCGAGGGTGCAAAAATGCAAATTGGCCGCTTTTTTCTATACTATTTCCCGGATGAATTTGCTTTTCAATTTTTATATTCAATTTTCAGCTCGTATTTATATGAAAATATTATTTTAGTTATACCAGGATATACAGAACATGCCTATCTATCAGCTAGAACACATCTCTGTAGATTTATTGCCAATATTGCTAAGTGGCGGCATGTTTTAGAAAATGTCAAATTTCATATGACTTCTATGACCTACCACCGCCTTCCCGGGCTTCCCCACCTAACCAAACCACTTGTTTCGAATCGGCCGTGCACTGGGCTATCACGCAATGTATAACACCAGCCTTGATAGCCGTTCGGAAGTACTGATATTTCCACTTAAATGACCAACACTAAACTTTTGCAAATCGCTAATTAATCTTTTCTCTTCTGTGAAAAGAACATTAAAATCAAATCTATCCTATTGAAAGTGCATGTGTGCATATTCATAAGAAATAAAATTCAATAGAAACGTAGAAAAATAAATATGAACATTATTTTGCTAAGTCGATTGCATGTATGACCCAACTCACCGACACAACTCATCATTCCCAATTCAGTTTTGAAAGATCGCTGTATTTTTGTTATTTTAAATAATTTTTATATTTAATTTTCCTAGATCGTTTCAGCATCACTGATTACATACGTGTATTAAAAGAAAGTATTTATTTAGCGCCTTTGAATAATGTCCATTGCTCTTGCTACTTGTGTAGTAATACCTGTTTCTATTGATATGAGAGCTGCGTGTCCACATGGGCAGTCTCACTTCCAAATATGATAATCTACAAGTATTAGCTATAAATGACAGCCATTTTCAAAACAAAAATTGAAAAAAACTAGAAGAAAAAAATGTAAAAAAGAGAATTACGAAAACATCGATCGCAAGTTACGGACATTTTAATAAATCTTCCCAGGAAATTCTTCCCTGATTCAGGAAATCACCTTCATTATTGATTGGATTATAGATTTTTATTTATAATGAATTTTAAAGGAATGTAATTGAGGAATGAAATTATGCACATACAATTTTTATGCACATACAATGATATAATTGAAAAATTAATTTTAAAATGTCTCTTGGACTTGAATGAATATAAGGGGGGTGCGAGACGTATTTTACCAAATCAAAAGGTTTGGAAGCCGTTTGGAATAACTTTGACAGCCAAAAAAGTTGCACGTTTTATTTTTCATTCGAAATGGATGCAAGTAATGGGAAACGGAGAGGTCGAATTTGCAATCGAAAAAATACTCAAAATTATTGCAATTTGAATTTTTTTCAGATTTTCTTTGAAAAAATGGCGTGGATGGACAGCGACGACTATGGATGCTTCATGACTCATTATTGATTGTTCTAAGTGAATAAAATGTGCTTTTAAAGTTACCCAACACCCTCGAAAATGCCTTTCTATATTATTTAACAATATAATAGAACGGGCTCTAATTAGTTAAACTGGAATAATAAAAATAATTGAAATGCAATATTTGCACCAGCGTAGAGCCGCAAAGTAAGAGTTTGAATTGCCTGATCACGCCCGCTCTCTCCCTTGTACACACTATCTCGCACGTTTTGTCGTGATCAGGGTACTCCCGCCAATTCAAATTATTTTCATGGGTGTTGGGAAACTTTAATGAGAAATATTGTAAATGAAGTACACATATTGACGGTCACTATGAATACGTATCAATGAATCAAGTTTATCTGGCAAAATTGAGACTAGGTAAATGCCTCTTACGAGGTCGTGAAATTAAAGTTAACAGACGAGGACGAAACCCTGATCTGACCCTAATCTCGTCGCGTGTACGAGAGAGTATGCAAAAGTGAGAGAGCGCGGGATTACGCTGATCATTTCCGGCTTTCCCTTGAGGCTATTATTGATTTTTTTATCATTTTTGTATATTCATTCTCAACTAATTCAGCCATCGGCTATTCGATGGAGGACAAAAAATGGGGGGTCAATTTCGTCCTCGTCCGGCAACTTTAAGAGCATAAAGTACAAATACTACGAGATAAATAAAACGACTTGCGTTCCTGCGACAGCAGGTGTGCTTGAAAATCGCGGCCGCATCAGACGCCACGAAGTACTCCACCTGCAGGAGGACATAATTGACGACGGTATCCTATTACCATCACATGCCGGCCAGGTCGTCCTCGGGCACCGACTGGTCCGCGATCACGATGGGACGGCCGCCGCGTGCACGTTGTCCTTGCAGATGACCATCACGATGGCCAGATCCTCGTCCACCATCACCAGCGGGCCGTGCTTCAGCTCGCCCGACATGATGCCCTCGCAGTGCATGTACGACAACTCCTGACAGAGATCAAAAATCAATCCTTGATCAGTATGACATTACTACAGTAGTCATATGTGACGGTGACCTACAGTATCCACCACTATCGTACCTTGATCTTGAGTGCGCCCTCGAAGCAGGTGGCGAAATTGAATCCTCTGCCCATCACGAGCAGCGACTTCTATTTGTAGATCTCCTTCGCGATGCTCTTGACCTCATCGTCCAACTTGAGCACCTCCGAGATGTGACCTGAGGACGGAATCGATCAGCATTTGCTGATTTACAATGAAGTCGCAACCGGTCGGAACCAAGCAGGAACCAGAGCCAGCCACGTACCAACCAGGCACAGGAACCTAGTGATCCTTGGCCATGGTACCAGCCTCGGTACCACGGTGGCAGCCCACGTACCAGAGAGGTTGTTGAGGGCTTCGATGATGGCAGCGCGGCGTTCCTCGATCGATTTGCGATCCTCCGACAGCACGAGTGCGAGCATCAGCAGAGATAGCATCTGGGACGTGTACGCCTGCAAGGTTTCAACTATCCGGATCCTAGAACCAGATGGGCAGGCACCTCAGTGCCAGGCTACCACGGGAACCAAGCAATCAACGTCATTCTAGGAAGCATCTCGGCCAAGTTTCACGTCTATCCCTTATAATGACGCTCACCACGATTTTGAGCTGACACCGTTATATTATTTGCCTAAGAATCGAGGGTTGAATAAGAATCGAGTGAAACCCAGCAAAGCCCATAAATCTCATTTCTCCGAAACTCAGTGATTTGGGTTTATCTATGGCGCGTTTATCGTCGTCGAGCCCCCCTCATTGCTATGTCAAATCTATTACACTGCAACACATTTTGGACTCAAAATTGTTGCAAATTTTTTTGTGCTGTATCTGGTTCGAAACCTTTTGATTTGGTAAAATACGTCTCGCACCCCCCTTATATTTTTTCTTCAAATTAACACAACAAGGGTCAAATGACCCCCTATTGTTAATTCTCCATCGGATATACGCTGCCTGGATTTGCTGGAAAATATTTCAAAAAATTTGAAAAAAATCAATAATTGCTTTTGTATGGCCGGAAATTATCAGGTTGGAGTTGCCTGATCTTGCGCCCTCTCTCTTTTGTACACTCTTTTATATACGCTGCTCGTGGAACCTTATGATCAGGAATTGGTCCTTGTTGGGGAAGTTCAAGGAGTATGTAGGAATACAGGGTGCGGAGAAAGTATGGCAACATAGATTTAACCATGTATTTTCTTTCAAATCCATCGCACACTTTTGAAACGGTACACAGTGTTGATCAGAGATAGTAGGAACATAACAACAAGAGGTTACTCGATTTGACGTCCTTTGGCCTTGATGACAGCCTTGAGACGAGAAGGAACTGACTCGGCGACGTCCCGAAGGTACTTCTTATCGATCTTGTTCCATGCCTTTTGAAGGGAGTTCTCGAAACTCTCCAGATTCGGGTGGCGGGTAGAGGAAGCTTCCTTCTCCAGTACCGACCACACGCTAAAGTCGAGGGGGTTGAGATCGGGGCTGTTGGAGGGCCATTCATTCGATGGAATGAAATCGGGAAGATGCCTTGTGCACCAGGTCTGGGTGAATTTTGCGGAATGAGCAGGGGCAGAATCTTGCTGGAAGGTCCAATGTCGCCCTTTGAAGTGGGAACGTGACCAGGGAAGAAGGGTCTTCTCCAGGATCTCCTTGATGTAATAGTGCTTCTTCACTTTGGCACCGGGCTTGACGAAACAAGGGGAGTCTTGCCGGTGGAACACACTCCTGCCCAAACCATCACTGACTGGGGGTGCGAAACTCGAGAGACGGTTCTGCCTCTGGCGTTGGCTTGTTCGGCAGACTGGGCGATCACTCTCATATTCTGACTATTGAAGACCTGCTCCACAGTGAAGATCTTCTCAATCTAGTAGACAGTCGTAAGATGCTCGGCCCTCGCCAGGAGCTTCTTGCATCTCTTCAGTCTCTTTTCCTTGTAAATGGCAGTCAGACCATGGCTCTTTCGCATTTTGTAAGGGTGAGACATGAGTCCAGAATGGACGATCTTGCGGACCGAATGCTCGTCAATCCCGAGGTCATGGGCCATCTTCCTCATAGATCTCTTGGGATTGCGTGCAACTCGCTTCTGCACGATTTTCTTGTTCTTCTGAGTGACAGCGGAGTGAGGTCTGCCCACTCTAGGACGGTTATTAGTCGTGCCAAGCTCCTTGAAACGGCGGATGGTCTTGAACACGGTCGGACGGGAAACACGTAGTTTCTTCGAGATTTCAGCTGGTCTCTCTCCAGTAGTCCAACGGTCAATAATTGATTGCCAGAACTGGTGGGGTCGAACCATGACTAGGGGAAACTAATTGAAGTGCGCGTTGAATACCTCTTACTATTTGCTAAATCGTGTCATAACATGTATTAACAGGTTTCCAGGAATGATGAAATATTTGAGTTCAAACTTTGTTTCCATACTTTCTCCGCACCCTGTAGGAAGAATGATTTGTATCGACTTAGATGCTCCATGAAGATATTGTTTCAACTTGATCATTAAATTTTACTTTATACACAAAAAGTTTAATATTGGTTAATCCAAACAAAGATATATATTTGGTATGAACGGAATGATTTGCTATTACTTCAACTTGTGGTGATGATTCAACTCAGTATAGTGGTGTGATCTTGTGGACTTCATAGGGGTTCTCGCATCTACATGCTAATACGGCTTTGTTGATCTGAGAGTGGAGTTTTATTTGATAAGAGTGCCCACTCACATTGTTGCTCCACGAGACTGATTTCCGAGTGAATTCTTGGATAACCTGCAGTTGTTCATGGGGATCTCTAGAAGGGGGCTGCACTCACTGTGCATGGCACACGGACATTGCTCATCGTGTGCTGCTCTCCATACACTGATTTGCCGTCTTCTTCGTATCTCCTGAACTCTTCTTCATTCTCCTCTCTCCCTCTTCCTTCTCCTCTCTCCTTCTCCCATTCACTCACACGAACATCTTCGAATTCCTCGTTCCCATCTGCTGCACTGTCACTCCTCCATACATCTCCAGATCTCGTAGCTAAGGAATGAACGCTCCCCCCTCTCCCAACCCCCCCCCCCCCCTCCCTCTCTACTCTCACCCCCTTCTCAATCTCTCCTCTGTAGTACTCGATCTTCCCCTCATCCCATGGATACTTGGTGTATATTCGAAGCAGAGCGGTCCTCGCACAATCCCTTCAATCGTCAATAATATAATTATTAGGGTGTCCCATAAGTTTCCGGACATTATGAACATTTTGCTTTCTAAGTTAGATATCTAATCTAACAACATTCTACCATAGACTATTTGAAAGTGTGTGATACTACTTTCAATATAAATCATTAGACTAGCATAGCTGGTTCTTTATATTTGAACAAAATATAGCAAAATCCAAAAAATGATTTTTTGAATTATTTTGCTAATGGATGTGAGTTGAAATTCAATTACAGTCTTTAATTAATACACACAGCTATTCAATAATTCCAGGCATATTTCTGATATCTGGATTTGCTTTGCGTCATCGATTGGAAATTTTGCTTTTTTGCAAAGTGTCTTCAAAGGCATTGCTTTGTTACGTTCTAAAAACAACCTCAAGAGGTTGAGAAAATATTATCATCACTTTTAAAATTGTTTTTGATACAATTGGTTAGCGAAGGTCTAAAATATGCTCGAAAATATACAACTAACCCAAACAGTGTAAACTTGATTTTCGATTTTTCCATTTTCTTACTACTGGAATGGCAGTACAACCGATGTTAATATATTAGTATATAAACAGTAAGATACTGATTACACCACACACATCTGGCTCTCCTAGAATCTCGCGGACAGGTTGCAAAAAAGCAAAACAAAGTGCTCATAAATGAACGTTTTCGAAGATCGTAGATGGGTTGAAAAAAAAGTCCGAGAACTTATGGGACACCCTAATACTTCACAGTCACTCGTATTTCCTGTCCTTCTCATCGTTCTTCTCTTCTCCTACCTGGGATCGGCGAAGAATTGTTCCTGCTCTTGGGGCGAACATCCCTGAAATGACGCTGCTGCTAGTAGAGAAAGTGTGCAACCTGATAGAGGGGGAAGAGACAGGAGAGGAGGAAGAGAGAGATGACCATTCAAGATGCACCAGAGAGTGAATGATCCTCCTTCCATCTCGGTGTTTGATCACTATTCTCCCTCTCCAACGATCCCTTCAATTATGAGATACTATGCTTTCCCCTTTAAGTTTACTCTCACATCCATCATCCATAGGGGAAATCGATCGTGTATAGTCAGGCAATAATATTATTACTTTATCCGGTCAACGTGGCGGATAAAAATAAGGGAGCGAAAGCGGGAACAAATTCCCTATTACACAGCCTGATGTGTTTGGGATAGATTGACTGAAATGAGGGGATCGAATATTATTAAGGGGCGGGTAACACACAAAATAAATACAGCAACGACAAAATCGAAGGAAAAATAATATGAGCAATTATTATTATCTATTTCAGTGAGCTTTTTTAAGAAGAGGAATGGAGAATGGTATGGAATGAAGAAAGCGCGTGAACTCGTGTTGAAGTGAGAAGAAGGAACAAATCAAACATGGCAGATTACAAAGATCAAAGATCAAGACATGCAAGTGGACTCGCAATCAGCCTTGCGCTCAAATCGATTCTCATTTCCTCCGCAACCCTGGAAAGTGACCTTTGATCTTCTATATCTTCTCCTTTATCGTTTGCCCCATCCTCTTACCTTGTAGAAATATAGTTTGCATCTTCCATCGACCTCCGAATAGAAGTAGTGCAGGTTTGTTCTGGGTGCTACTTCATCTTCTCTACAGACTCTTCCCTCGTCGGGTCTCAGTTGGCATCTCGATCTATCGATTGTCTCCTTCGGGGGTACGGTACTCTCCGATTCCAAGACGGGAGAAGGGACGTTAGAGATGAAGACAGATGAAGAATCGTCTTGGATGGAGGGAAGAATGATGTCGGACACTGGAGTGAATTGGATGAGTGAGAGGGAGTGGAAGGGGGGGGGGACTGACCTTCCTTCTGTTCTTCTTCGTGTCTACTCGACTTGATCATCATTCTGGCCAGTTCTTCTTCTTCCTCCTCTTCCTCCTTAACTTCTGCTTCATCGATGAATCTCTCGAGAGAAGATCCCTTTGGTGACTTGGGAACAATGAAGTCATCCATTGCCTTCTAAATATCCATCCATGATGCCATTGATAGAGTGATTCTCTCACCTTCTCCATCTCTACTGATTCCTCCTCTAGCGACGTCTTCTGATCAGCTGGGAGCGACCCTCTCTCGATTACTTCTCCCGAATTAGGATTCCTCTTTCCGAAGTAGGGAGGGATAACTCCATGCTGGTAGGGAATACGATATGACGATCCGAGGATGGGACAGCATAGACGGGCTGCAGAGAGATAGAGAGAGGGGAGAGGGAGAGGGAGAGAGAGAGAGGAGGGGGGTGGGAATACTGTATCTCCTCCACAACTCACTTCCTTGGTCGGCATTGATTGCGCAGTAGAATCCCTTGGGGCACATTTTGAGTCCGTCGAATCCAGATCCGCAAGTGCGTACTTTGCCGGCCTTTGTGAGGAGGGGATCGGAAGCATCGGGACAATACTGCTGAGGGGCACGAGTAGAAGTAGTGGTAGCGGAGAGGGCTGAAGAAGAATGAGTGAGGGGAAGGAGGGAGAGAGGGACTCACTCGTAGTCTGTTGGGTCTCCTTCACGGAGGAGGAAGCAGAGAGAATCTCGTTGAGGGCTGCAGATAATGGATCTCTCTCTCTCTCTCTCTCTCTCTCTCTCTCTCTCTCTCTCTCTCTCTCTCCCCTCCCTTCCTCTCTGTCACTCACATAGATTGGGGCAGCATACATCGGGAGGGCCCTGTCTACAGAAGTATCCCTGGGGGCATCCAATGGACTCGGTGGTGTTTCCACAGAGAACGGGAGCGGATCCTCCAAGGGGTTCTCCCGAGGGGCAAGTGCCTGGGGGCAGATCTGACGCCAATCTCTGTTGTTGTGTTGCAGTATCTGCAGAGAGAGAGAGATGAAGAGTGAAAGAAGGAGATGGAGGGGGAGGAGGAGAGGGAAGACTCACCTCTCACTCCCTTCACACAAGTCTCTTCACAATCAACCATCGATCCGAAGTTGTTCGCATTTCCATTGCAACCGGAATAGTGGAAGAGACGGCAAGAATCGGATGACTTGTCGTAGAAGTATCTGAATGATTCGAGTGATCCCCTCCCCCTTCCCTCCCCCCTCCCCTCCCCCCTCCCCTCCCCCTTCCCTCACTCACCTCAGATGTTGTTCTGCGCACTCTCCCTTCTGGAGGGGGTAATCACACGGAGTCTTCCTTCCCTTCCCTGGATGTCTTCTCATCGTCTTCGCTGCTCTTGCAGATGAGATCTGTTTGATGGGAGCTCCATCGAATCGAAGGGGATCGAGAGAGAAGAGACCCGTCTCCCTCTTCCTCCGAGACGAAGAGATCACTGAGTCACGCAGACGTCTGCAATCCACTCATTGCTACTCCCCCTCCCCCCCCCCCCTCTCCCCCCCCCCCTCTTCCCTTCCATACCTGATATTGAGATGGCCAAATCGTTTGTATCCTTGTTTGGTTTCCTCTCCGTTGTATCCTCCGAATACGTGCTTGTCATAGGGGTCCTCATCTTCGGGACAACAGAAGTAGTCCAGACCGTTGAAGTAGCAGACGGACTTATCGGGACACTGATTCTTGCCTGGCAGACACATCACGGGACGACCATCCGCGTATCTGAGAGAAGAGATTGTAGGGGGAGGGGGGGAGGGGGAGGGGTAGGGGGACTCACTTCAATTCGGGGGCTGAATTGGGACAGGAAGGGAGTGCGGGATGAGAGGGGACGTCATCCTCCTCCTCGACTTCAGCTGCATTTTCAATGGGGAGTCTCCCATTGGACTCTGCGAATGTCTTGATTCCATTGGCTCTCCGTCCAGTCTGATAGTTCACTGTCTCAGGAGGGGAAGGGGCGACAATGGGGAGTTCTTCTCCATTCACATCCACTACATTCTTGATGGGATCAGTGTGGTAGTTCTTCTGAACTGTCTTCGATCCATGCACAGCTGGGACGACGCCATCAGGAATCTTCTCGTTCAGATCAGTGGAGTCATCGATTGAGGTCAAAGGGGGGATGGATGGGGTGTTGAGGGGGGAAGCATCATCAGATCCCATTAAGGGATCCTCTCCTTCTCCTTCGTAATCTTCTTCTTCTTCCTCTTCACTCAAAGGTTCATTCGCCTCCATCATATCGGAGGGAGTGCACACTCTCTCGCAATCTGAGAGAGAATCGAATTGATTCGTGTTTCCTCCCACTCCTTCGAAGATGAATTGTTCGCATCGAAGAGACTTCATCGAGAAGAACCTGGGGAGAGAGAGAGAGAGATACCCTGACTATCCCTTGATGACTCGATAACTAACCACTTGGAAGCGAATCCTCCTCCAGTGCCACTATCCTTGGACAGAGTGCACTTCTCTGGCAGTTGAGAGAGGAGAGTCGCTGATTCTCCCTTTGATCCACATCTCACTTCACACGTCTTCCTCTCCGCGAAATTGTTCCCGTTCCCACCACATCCTCCGTATGAGAACTGTTCACATCGAGAGGAAGCAGGATTGAAGTACCTGAGAGAGAGAGAGAGAGGAATGAGTGGATGGGTGAGTCAACTGACCATCTGGGCGAGTAATCGAAGCACGGGCCAGCTTCTGCCGATAGACTGCACAGTGCAGTAGGATGAGACTCGGCCACTGAGGGAGAGATCTCTTCTGGAAGGAATCAGTGACACTACAGTCTCAAATGGTTCATTCAGAAGGGAAAGAGGGAGTCTCTCACCAGGGAGAACTGCGATTCCAACGGGACCATCGGGGATTGGCTGTCTTCCTGCGCCATCGGGAAGGACTGCAACAGGCACCATCGTCGTCGTTGAAGGAGAAGTCGTCGAGGGGGAAGACGTCGAGGGAGAAGAAGGAACATCTGAATCATCTCCTTCCTCTTCCTCTTCCTCTTCGTATTCAGTGTCCATCTCAGATGGAACGGGGAAGACTATCTCCTCCTTCTTCTCCTCCTTGAGAGAGGGGATTGGCTGGGAGAAGGGAGTGAGTGTCACTGAAGGAGTGGGAAGGGGGGAGAAGGTGGAAGCAGGAGTGGGAACAGGCGCGAACGTGCTCTCAGCCACAGGGAATGGAGCGAACGTCGACTCTGCCAATGGGAATGGATTGAAGGTGCTGGGAGGAAGGGGAATCGAGGGAGTTGTTGAATCAGCCAATGAATTGGGAGAAGGAGAAGGGATGGGGGAGGTGACTTCCTCGAGGGAAATATCCTCGCCCTCTCCCAGATTAACTTCCAATCCTCCCTGGATGGCCTGTTCAGGGGAAGAGTGCACTGGGGATGCAGATTCATGCGGACGAGAACCTTCCTTGATAGAAGAATCAGAGGGGGGAGGAGTGGGAAGAGTGACGGTGGAGGAAGGGAGGGTAGGAGGGAGGGTGGAGGAAGGAGTGGGGAGGCGAGAAGCGGAGGTGGCGGTGTTGCCCCCCTCGATGCGGTGGAGGGGAAGCTTCTTTGTGGGAGAGACAGACGAAGCATGCACCGAAGAAGAGACATCTGAAGCAGATGCAGATTGAACATGCTCATGCTGAGGAAGAGGAGAAAGTGATGGGAGTGGAAGTGAGGAGGGAGGGTTAGGAACTGAAGGAACTGAAGGCAGTGAAGGCAGTGAGGGGAGTGAAGGGAGTGCAGTAACTGAGGAGAGTGAAGGGAGTGAGTGAATGCGTTCAATCGAAGGTATGTCGATGTGCCGAGACTCACGAGTGATTGACTCATTCATACTCTTCAGAAAGATGTCTAGATTATCAGGAGGACGGAATCGATTGGGGATCGATTGAATGTGAGATGGAGGAGGAAGAAGGAAACGAGGAGTATCCTCGAATACGGAGACCGGCAATGGTGTCGTATCTTCCTCTGAAGAAGGAAGAGTGGAATGACCATCGAGTGAACTGAGGAATTCACGAAGGGAGACAATAGGGGATGGAGGGAGAAGAGGGGTCAACTGAGGAGAAGTACTGTTTGTTATTATATCTGCGATGGAGGAGATCATGGACGTTATCTCATTCACTTCCTCGTTCGAGAAGGAGGAATTGAAGGAGGAATTGGAGAATGAGGAGGAGGAGGAGGAGGAAGGCACTTGAACACCATCCATTTCAGAGAGGATATCACTCTCTTCTTCACTCAATTCGTCTTCTGATTCAGATGAAGTCATCGTTGAATGCTCAATGGAGATGGGCGATTCAGTTGATGTCGTCGATTCCTCAGTCGTCGTTGATTGAATGGATGGAGGAATGGAAGATCTCTCACTCTCACTCTTCTCATTCGTATCAAAGGAAGTAATTCTCTCAGTGCTCGTAACTCTCTCATTCATAGTCAAGTTCATCTTCACGTCTTCCTCATCACCTTCTGAGATGATCACGTAATCTTCCGTTCCCTCTTCCTCCTCTTCCTCCTCTTCCTCTTCGTATCTTGTTGTCTCCTCTTCCTTCATCCCTCCAGTCGATGTTTCATCTTCTTCCGAAGAATCATCTTCATTAGTCTCCACGACAGACATCACTTTCGGCAGAGTTATATTGATAGTGGGCGTAACAGTGGTGGTAGATGTGCTTCCACTGGTAGTCGTCACCATCTCGGGAATGGTCACAATGGTAGGCGATGTGGATTCAACCACTTCTTCCATTGTCTTCTCCTTCTTTCTGTTCTTCTCAATCCTCTTATCTTTCTCTCCTTCTTCTCTTCCTCTACCTTCTGCTCAATCTTCTTCTCTTCCTCTTCCTTCTTCTCAATCTGCTTCTCTTCCTCTTCCTCTTCCTCTTCCTCTTCATTCTTCTCCTTTTCCTTCTGTTCCTCTTCCTTCTTCTCAATCTTCTTCTGTTCCTCTTCCTTCTTTTCATTCTCCTTCTCATCCTCTACCTTCTGCTCAATCTTCTTCTCTTCCTTCTTCTCAATCTTCTTCTCTTCCTTCTTCTCAATCTTCTTCTCTTCCTTCTTCTCAATCTTCTTCTCTTCCTTCTTCTCAATCTTCTTCTCTTCCTTCTTCTCAATCTTCTTCTCTTCCTCTTCCTTCTTCTCAATCTGCTTCTCTTCCTCTTCCTCTACCTCTTCCTCTTCATTCTTCTCCTTTTCCTTCTCTTCCTCTTCCTTCTTCTCAATCTTCTTCTGTTCCTCTTCCATCTTCTCATTCTCCTTCGTACGAGTAGTCGTCACTACTTGAGCATGAGTGATACTCTCCTTCTCTTCTTCTTCAATGGTTGTCGTCTCAATCTTTTCTTCCTTCTTCTTGGGTATAGGTCTAACCCTTACTCTGAGAGGGGTGGGCCTTCTCGATAGAGGCACTACTTCTTCACTCCTCTTCACTTCAATTCCAGGAGCTTCTTCATCGATTGGAAGAGGTATGAGTATTCGTGCTCTCTCTGCAGTCGGATGTGCCAATATCTTCGTTCTCGACCCTTTCACTCGATTCATTTCTACTTCTGGTTCTTCTTCGTGTAGACTGGTTAATGGTGTGAGATCGACTACCCTCTGGTGGTGCATTCGTGCATTCTCAGAATTGGATCTCATCATCTGCTCTCCTACTCTTATCATGTGCTGTATGTGTGGTGCGAGGGGGTGCGATGGTGCGATTCCCTCATTGCCATCGGGAAGGTGGAAGAGGTGTAGTGTGCCAGCTGGCATTGGTGAAGGGTGTGAATGGTGGATTGGGAATGGAGGAGGAATCTCACCATTCTTCTCCTTCTCGAAAGAGTGATGGAAAGTGTCGACATCTTGGATGAATCGATCGAATATTTCCTTGGGAAGAGTCTGATCTTGAGGGACGATAACTCGGGGTGGATTGGGGACTCTGACTACTCCTTCCACTGCACTCTTCTTCACTCCTTCATCCACTGATTCCTCCACTCTCGTCCTCTCCTCGTGTCCATTCACTCCTCTCGCAGTCGTGTGAACAGTGGATGGTCGAGTGGGCACAGGACGACGAGTCGTTGTCTCTCTTCTAGTAGTCGTGCGGGTCGTGGTTGGGACTGGATGGGTCGTGGTCTGGGCAGCACGGGTCGAGGTCGGAGCAGATCGGGTGGTGGTGGCAGGGTGAGCAGTGGTTGTCACAGGCTTGGTAGCAGTCTTGATCGGAGACTTGGGAAGGGCAGTGGCCTCTGGTCCCTCGTGCTCCAATGCCCATTGCATTATCTCGTCGATGGGGATAGGCTTGAAGGTGCGGACTACGTCGGAGGGGATTGGATGGAGTGGATGGGGAGAAGCAGTGGAAGTAGGGAGAGGGAGAGGAGAGGAAGCAGTGCCTGGAGTCTCCATGAAGGGCAAGGACTTGTCTCCATTCTCAGAGAGACGACGGGAGATCATCGCCAGAGTCGGATCTGCTTCAGAGAGGAAATCTGCAATCGAGAATGGAGCATGCAAACTGAGAGAAAGAGAACACAGACAACGAAGAAGTTAGACATGCAAGGAGAGAGTGATGACTCCCGTGGACTCTCGGGGTTAGAGAGACGAGAGAACACGGGGAGAGGAGAGAGTGCAGTCTGGATAGAGAAGGAGGGAGGGAGGGAGGGAGGGAGGGAGGAGGAGGAGGAGGGACTACCAATGGACGACCTGGATTAGAACACCCCACTCTGACGAGATCCGTTGAAGGGAAGATATTAGAGATAGGAAGGGCATTCAATGGAGGGAGATATCACTCACTTGAGAATCGGGCGCAGTGAATCTCGCATTCCCTCTGGGAGAAGAAGTGATTACGATTGCCAGCACAGCCACCATATCTAAAATAATCAGTTATCGATCGATCGGGTACGGTAAGAAATATCACCTGAAGGAGTGACATCTTCCATCCTTGGGATCGAAATAGAATCTCTCGATGAATCGATCGCACGGTCCTGCATCCAGGGGCTGGAGACACTTCTCGCCAAGAGCATCGGGGAGAGGGAGATTGGATTTGGATGGATGAGGGAAAGGAGATGATTTGGATGGAGATGAGAGAGGGGGAGGAAGGGGTTTGTCGTGAGTGTCATGAGTCGTGACTGCCTCTTGACGAAGAGGATGGGAACGAGAAGGAGCTGGAGGAGAAGGAGAAGAGGGAGGAGAAGGAGCGGAGGAAGGAGAAGGAGGAGAGGGCGAATGATGTTGATGAGGGGCAGGAGGAGAAGCATGAGGGGAGGTGGGACGAGCAGAGGTGGGAGGAGAAGAGGTTGTTGATGGGGAAGTGGGATGGGAGATGGGGATAGATGGAGGAGGCTGAACTGCCTCTCCCTCACGAGGACACGAACACTCAGTGCATCCAAGTCTGCAATGAGGGAATACGGTAGAGTACGGTAAGGATACTGTACCTGTTCGTGAATGTAGTGCAGGGGTCGACGCAGCGAGAGGGATCCACAGGAGGGCATTGAACGACAGGAGGGACAACTCCATCTGCAATCGATTGATTCCTCTCCCATACCCTTCTGGTACAGTACCTCTATTGGGGGGACAACTGCAGAAGGGACATCCTCTGAGATCGAGGAGCATCTGGCATCTCTGGAGATCGCATCCAGGTCTAGGGGAGCATCCATTGGCCAGTAGATGGTTGCACTGTCCTCTGCATTCTCCCAGAGAAGCGAAGTTGTTCCCATTGCCTCCACATCCTCCGTAGTTGAATGGACGACAGTCACCCATCCCTCCATCGAATGCGAATCTCTGAGATCACAGCTAGTTACTAACTGGGGGTTGATCTTTGATCTCTGACCTGGAATACTCCGGAACACTCTCCCGCGTCGACGGAGGAAGTGCAGACGTCTCCGCTCACTGTATCTATCAAGGAGGTATTCACCATCATCTTCCTTCTAACCAGTGGATATCCCCGTAGGCTGTCCAATGATTCCTCCCTCTACTACTCACCCTGTTGGCATCTCTGCTTGCATTCGACCATCGTTGCGAAGTTGTTTCCGTTTCCTCCGCATCCTCCATAAGTGAAGGGACGACACTCTCCAGCTTCAGCATCGAATGCGAATCTCTGAAAGAGAAAAAGAGAAGTCTCCATCTGATCTTTGATCTCTGCCTACCTGGAAAACTCCATTGCATTCTCCAGTATCGACATCATGCTTGCACACATTCATCACGACTGCAGCAGTGGGAAGAACTGCAAGGGTACGGTATCGATCTACCATCGATCGATTGAGGGTCAATAGTGCGAGTGAAGGAATTGCAGTCTCCTTTCCAATGTGACAGTGCTGCGGAGTGCTTCAAGAGCCCGTGCACCGTAACCAGGTCGAACCAGGAACCAAGGAGGGGAGGGGAGAGGAGAGGAGGGGGGGGAGAGGGGGAGGAGAGGAGTGAAGGGGAGGAATAAGCATGAGTACGTACTGCCACCACGAGCCAATGCTTCACCATTGCAGATGGAGAGACACTCCTCTCGACTCGCGAAGTTATTGCCATTCCCTTGACAGCCAGTGTAAGTGAACACCTGAAGGGAGAGGGAGAGGTAGAGGGAGAAGGATAGGGAGGGAGAGAGGAGGGAGTATTCCTAGACTAGCTGGATGCAGAGTGAGTACTCACCTCGCAATTAGCCTTCTGTTCATTCCAGAACCATCGTACAAAGTGACCCTGGCAGTTGCCCGTATCGAGGGGATGGGCACAGCGATTACCTGCGAGAGAAGCATGCACAACTGAGGAGAAGCAAGCGGATACAGGGGGATGCATACTCTCTGTGGGAAGGGGGGGGGAGGGGGGCATACCCTCTGGTAGATCTCTCCTTCCACTCTCAATGGGGGTCTCCTTCACAGTCTCAGTAGTGACTCTTGGGACGAAAGGAGTCGTCTCTTGCACTCTTTCGACGGTTCGAGTCTCCTGCACGTGCGTAGTGGTAGGTTGAGTCTGCTGGAAGCGATTGGTTCGAATCAAGCCAGTCCTCGATTCTCACTCTTCGTGTAGTTGTGGTGGGGGGTACGGTAGTGGGCGGGGCAGTAGGGAGAGGGGCCTTCTTCACTCCACATCTTTGCTCGCAATCTTCAACTCGGGCGAAGTTGTTTCCATTTCCTTCGCAGCCTCCGAAGAAGAAATATTTGCATTCTTTCGTCTCCGAATTGAAGAAGAATCTAAAGAGGATTATTTATTGATGGGAGAGAGGGATTAAGAGTGGAGTTTGACCTACCTCAGTTCATACTTGTCGCATGGTCCGCGTTCCTTCGGCATGGAGCAGATATCAGCGTTGACATCGGATCGGAGATTGTCCACTGGAATGAGTGATTAGACACTGAGTCTTCTTCTATAAAGAGTAACTCCTCTCGCACCTTCGCTCTTCTTTTCTTCCTCACAGCAGATTGATTGTCCTCCGATGGAATGGCATTCATAGCCAGAAGGACAACTCTGCTTCGCGCAATTCACATAATATCCTTGAGTGGATCGGAGAGGGAGTCCCCTTGGACATTCCACCGAAACGGGCACACATCTATCACGACATTCCTCCTCTGATTCGTAGTTGTTACCATTGCCTCCGCAACCTCAACGAGAGAGAATTGAAGGAGAGAGGGAGGGGGGGGGGGGGAGGGGGGAGGGGGGAGGCATTTCGATCATCCATTCATTCCACAATTCCTTCTAGTCTCATTCTTCATTGACTTCTCATCAACTGACCAGAGTATGCGAATCTCTTGCATTCTTGTCCTTCCTCATGGTAGTGCCATCTCACGAGATTGGAAGAGCAAGGGCCCGTCTCGGGGATTCCCACGCATTCATTCGTACGAGGAGGAGAAGCAACGACGATTCCTCCAATCAATTCATTCTTCCCTACTCATTCCTCTCTTCCATTCCCGGATCTCCTTAGTCGATTACTTCTTTCTTTCTGTATGTTATTGAGTGGATAAATGAGTGAGAGTCTCTCTCTCTCTTGGTTATCGTCCATGTGATCATTTTCAAGTGGGACATAGGAGGGAAGTCGATGGATGAGTCGACCCCCTTCCTCTCATTTCCAACCCGAAACTTTCCCTCGAATGAGATACACGAGAAAAGCAGTAAGGATCTAGCAGAAAGTGAAAGGAAGCGAGAATTGGATAGGGAAAGTTGAGAGGGAAGAGCGGAGAGTGAAATGGAACAAAGTGGAATGAGAAAGTGCATGGGGAGAGAAGACCTCACTGGAGGAGAACGGTGCAAGGATAAAGAGACAGGAGGAGAATGGAGGAGGGGGCAGAGAGAGCAGAGTCTATCTATCAATCACTTCGGTATTAGAGGTAGCGTACCATCACAATCGGGTCTGGATCCATCTCTGGTTCTTGAGTTGGACACTTCGATTCCGTCTTCGTCGACACAGAAACACTGACGGGCATCTGGTTCGCATTGAGTGCGGGCGAAGTTACCTGGATGATGCAAGGATAGAATAGAGTGTTCATAATTGGGAATGGATGTATCAAGAGGGAGACTCACCATTTCCATCACACTGGGGAACGAATCCTCCCTTAATGAGCGAGGAAGACGCCAATGAACGACGTCTATCGCATTCTACAAATATCGATTGGATCATCACTTGATGAATGGATGCTCACCAGTACGGGCTTCCTTGGTTGTCGTTGTGGAGGCAGTCGTCGATCGTACAGTAGTGGAAGGGGATACGGTAGTGGAGGGGGATACTGTAGTGGAGGGAAGTGTAGTAGGAAGGGACGTCTCAGTGATGGGAGTTCGAGTGGATGGGTTCATTGCTTCTTTCTCCAGAGGAGCGATAGTTCCATACGTCTCGAAGGAATCTCCAAGGGGGATAATTCGGAGGTTTCCTGAAGTAATCAAATACGAGGATGTGATCCAATTATGAGAGGATAGTGAATGATTACCTGGTTCGACACATGCCTTCTCGCACTCTTCCTTGAATCGGAATAGTTGTGGTTCGGAAGCATCGTTGGCGCAATGACCTGAGGAAGAAGAATCACTCTCACTCACTTATATCGGAGTTGCACTTAAAGAGGGAAAGTGATTACTCACCGTACGGATAAGAGACGCATTCATCATTTCTCATGTAGTATCTAAGTACGAATTGAGATCGAGTGGGTGCTCCATTCCCGTTTGGGCATCTTCCTCTGAAGGGCTGACGGTCGCAAGGATCCACTTCAGCCGCTCAAAGGAAACAATAGTTTCAGATTAGGAGATTGATAGTCTACCGTAGTCTTAGAATGGGAGATCTATAGTCTACCGTAGTCTTAGAATGGGAGATCGATAGTCTACCGTAGTCTTAGAATGGGAGATCGATAGTCTACCGTAGTCTTAGAATGGGAGATCGATAGTCTACCGTAGTCTTAGAATGGGGGATCGATAGTCTACCGTAGTCGTCTTTGTGAAAGGACAACTGACCTTGTGAAAGGGCCGAAGCCACTAACAGAAGCGCTATGGAGCGCCTCATTTGATCTCCCTTCTGGAATTATCGATTTATTGTGAATGGATTAGGACTTGAATGAAGGGATTACGTGTTCTGAAGGATAATGGAATGAGATGGAAATAGGGCGGTTCGAATGGAAAAGATGGTGGGAATTGTGAAATGACCCGTCCAGAGTGATAGGGAATGGAGAGATTAGAAGAAGCACATCCGGAATGTCTATTATGGAGAGATTGAATGGGCATGGAGGATCAAATGTGAGGTGTGGAGAGGGGAGGGGGGGGGAGGGGGGAGGGGAGAGGAGAGAGGGGGGAGGGGAGGATGTACCCTCAGGATCTGAGGATATGAGGATGTACCCTCAGGACACGAGAGATTATGAGAAACGATACTAAGGATCCATTCACTTTTAGCGACCTTGACATCAAAAGGAGTTCAGTTTTCGGGTGTGATGAATGAGATGGAAGATCAGAAGAATGAGGAAAGATTATGGAGTCAAACAGCATGAATAGAAGAAAGGTACTGTATCGGGAGGAGACCATGGTAGGAGAAGGAACCAATGCCGATCCATTCTTCCAAGAAAGTCACAAGATACACGAAGAAAAGAGCAGATAGTGATAGATCCAGAATAGCTCCTCCCTACCCCCTCCCTCTCATCTCCTCCCTACCTCCTCCCCCTCTCTCTCCTCCCACCTTCCTTCTTCTCCCTTCCCTTTTCAGCTTCTTCCTACTGGCTAAAATAGGTCGAAGAATGACTCCCACTCCGTCTCGAGAGGGAGATCCTCTGAGAAATGAAGAGAGGGGAAGAGAGAGAGAGAACGGAGAAGTGAAAGCTAGATTGAAACTAGCCTGAGTTGATGTGATCGAGGAGTCATTGAAAGAAAGGTGATGAAACTTACGTGAATTATGAATTCTAGTTGGGACAATGAGTTTGCAAAAGTAAGGAATTCGAGTGATGAGAAGGAGTCGCATGGGGGTATGCATTCGGATTGTGATCTATCTCGAATGGAATCTATCCGTGAGGTCAATGAGAATGCAGCCTACTTCGACGTAGAGATTGGAAGGAGAGATGGAATGAGAGAGAAAGCAGATGGATCGAAGGGGAGAAATCAGTGAATCGGGGTGTTGAATGGGACTGGATGGGATTGCCCTCACGGTACTCCCATTGGATGAGCGGATTGGCGAGAATAAAGGAACGGACGAAAGAATGTCAAGAGACCTCTTTTTGTCTCGGACCAGCCATTTCTTGTTGGATGGGAGAGGATGAGTAATGCGAATATTGAAGAGAAGATTGGCAGGATTATGGAGGATGAGCGATGATTATGAGCATCACTCAGAATGGAAAGATATCCACCATTCCTCATTCTACCAACATCAAGACGACTAGGAAACTATGCTACACAATAAGGAGTTTAGGCAATTCAGGAACTCTCGATTTCCCTTTCGTATTCTATCTGCGAGTGATTGGGAAGGTTCAGTGATAGGGAAGAGAAATAGACGATACTCAGTCATTGTCCTAGATTTCCCCCAGTGAGAGTGAGATAATGGAATGCTAAGGAGATACGGATATCAGCAAGGATGGAGATGTGAGTTCATTAGAGGGACAGAGATAGGGCTTCTCCTATCGCACAATTCTACAGTTTGGGAGGGGAATGTGTGTGGTAAGCAAATGTGAGTAGTCAGAGGTGGATATGGAAAGGGAAAAGGAGTGGCTGGATGAAAAGGACTCCCATTGAGAAAAGACTAGGGGAATGAGGAGGGAGGATTCACTGATCTCGTCTATCAGATCAAGGATATCGTGACTCGATGTACATCGTAACGAGGTGTGAATGGGAGTGTTCCCCTAGGGGGATCTATCTCTTCCCCTCATCTGCTGACCCCCTCTAGGAAGGATGTTATTGAAGGAATCTCCACCTACCCATTCCATATCTCTTCCTCCTCATCTCTCCCATTCCTTCTTCTTTGCAAAAGTGCACATTCCCATCACTATCACTCGTCGTTTTCCCTCTTTTCCCTCATCTGATGAGCCTTACAAAAGGTGTAAATAGTCAACAATACTTTTATCATACAAGTCAATGTGTAGATATTCTCGGTTAGTCATTCGTATCACCGTAATCACTCGATATTCAGTCAATGGCAATGTGGATAATGTATGGAAGGGGCAAGATTGAGAATGAATACTAGAATAAGAGAGACTCGCTAGTCAATGCTAATTAACAAAAAATTAAATAAATGCACACACTGATCGTTCACTAAAAGGGAAACTCGGAGTAGATAAATGAAGACTACGCGAATTTATGGATGAGATCAGAAGAATTGAGGTACGAAAGGAGGGAGGAGATCACAACAAAGAAGTAACAAGCATCGCATGGTTCTGACATGCAACGAGTCTCTTCTCCAGAATTCGATTCTCCTAAAATGAACAATTTAGAATTGATTGTATTGTCCTCAGAGAAAGAAAACGGTAAAGTGAGGGACAAGAATGAACACTGAACGAATGTGCAATCGATCTACCGATCGATAACGGGAAATTGGATCTACAATAATCTGGATATCACCACGATTCGTACTCACCACCCTGTGTAGTGCCTATTACTCCTGTAAGTGTCTGATACCTCCCTCTAGCGTTCTCCTTTCCTCTACCGTACCCTTATCCTTCCTTCTACCGTACCCGTGATCTACCTGCATGAGAGTGTCTAGCAGAGTAGTGTGTGATAGGGCGCTCTTCCCTTCCAATTCTCCCCATTCCTCGACTCTTTCTCCAATTCGTTCCTTGGCCTCTCGTAGATCCTTAAATGGAGATCAGAATGGAATCAATCGTGGTCTTCCCCTCACCATCTGAAGTTTCCTCTGTTTCTCCCTCAATTTGTCACTTTCTCTCGCTGCCATTCCACATCTCTTCTCAATCACTCGGAATCGATCGTTTTTCTCGTTCCTCGCTGCAATTCCACCCCTTTCCCCTCTCCTCCCCCCTCCTCTCCTCCCTTCTCTCCTCCCTCATCTTCCTCTCCTCCTCCCTTCCTCTCCTCAACTCACAGTAATATCGATAGTCTCCAGTGGCAGATTCATATCCGGATGATGCAGAGTAACTCTCCCTCTTGTTCTTCTTTCCACTCACTAAACTGCTTCCATTGTCATCCGACCCTCTACCAGAAGACTCCGCCCCCGAGTGAACACGGGCTGGAGTAACCTGCGATAGATCAAAGATCAATTACACTCATTCCGCATGCTAGTCATTCTAAATCACTAATGAGGATTGGAGAATTCAAATGTAGATGGAGAGAGAAGGAGGACCTTAGAGTAGGGTGATCGAAGGGAGAGATTGGAGTGGGAAGGAGTGACTTCCTCTCTCTTCTTCCCTGATTCCTCCTTCTCACGAGAACGACCCCTGCAGAAGATGAGAAGTGAATGAATGAGGGAATACTCACGATCTCCTTTCCTTCCTCACGGGGAGACTACTACTCTTCGATCGATGAATGGGAGATGAAGAATTAGAGAGAGAAGGAGTTCTTGAGGGGAAGACCACCTTCCGAGAGGAGATAATGGGAGTAGAAGGGAGGGAGTCAGAGGAATGATCAACACGCTTAAGACTGAAATACCAAGAATGGAATAACGAATTATGAGGAATTGCACATACGAAAACTCTTTTGATCCAATAACAATTCACTCAAATTCTGTCGCTCCTCAATCTCGATAATCTCACCCCGCTGCCTTAAGAGTGAAGTTGGATAGATGAGTAGTGAATTGTTTGAGGAGAGGAGGTTCCAATTGTCTCTTGATCTCTTCCCTCCTCCTTCTCAATTCCTCTTCTTCTTCTTTCAATTCATCTCTTCTCCTTCTCAATTCCTCCTTCCTCTCTTCTTCTTCCTTCTTCATTGCATCATTCGAACTACTAGAACTCGTCTGGCAGCAGTTCAATCCCATTCTTTTCTTCTGTCGTTGTCTCTCATTCTCATTCAACTGCAATGGTCAGTTCCTCTTCCTTCTCCCCTTTCCACTCACTTCCTTCAATCGTTCGTTACCGTATTCCTCTAGATGGCTAGCCCTTCTGTACACATCCATCTCCGATGGTTCCTCCTCCATCGACAGAAGTGATGAAGTCTGCAAGAACTCGTGAATGGGAAGCATCAATGGACGAGATACCCTGGAGGTCTCCTTCAGTAGTTCTCCTCTTACTCGAGTGAGCATATCATGGGAGAGAACGGAAGAAATCGAAGCTCCCATCGCCCTTTCGAGATCTCCATCCTGTCCCTAAAGAGAAGGAATTGGTCTCGATAGATGTCTCCTCCCTCCCTGTACCTCCAATGATTCTCCCTCGTGCACTTCACTACCATCGATAGCTTCTCGACTCAGAATGGAGAGTGGATGTTTCCCATTGGTGAGAATGGCAGATTGTCCACTTCTGATTGACTCTCGAAGGGAATCTTCGTCCATCTCCAGAATGTCCTCCAATGGACGAGGCAATCGAATCTCACTGCAATATCTAACTATTAGCTCATTCCAAGAGATATCTCTTCAATCCTCACCCTTCTTTCTCATCTAAGCAATCATTCTCTTCGTAGTCGTCATCTTCATCTTCTCCATCATTCTTCCCCTTTTCACTTCCCATCGATTCTTCCATCCACAATAGAATTGCTTGTCGTTTCTCTTCCTCTTCTGCTTCACTCAAAACCAATGATTATTATATTGAAGGACGAATTGATTGAACGACTGGGGGGAATCTGACCGATGTCTTCTCTTGTCTGTCTCGTTCCCTTCTCTTCTTCCACTCTTGGATGCTCCGCCGAAGATCACTCGAGGCTGCAATCACACACTACTCCCGGGGGGCGGACATTTGCGCAACGACCATTTGCGCAACGGAGCGCCGTTCGAAGGGAAGTTGACTTAACAAATTGGGAGTTGTTTCACTGTAACTAGTGTGCAGTAACCCTACAAGTACATACATAAATCTTGTTGCTAGGCGATCATGAGTTTTACTCGTCATCAACGACCGGGGGTTCATGGTTCAAAATTGAGAATTTGAGTAAAAAATCATGGTTAGATAGACACCAAATTCCGTAAACAATCCACATCCATTTTAGTGGGATACATTAGTTACTGAGGTACTAAAATATCGATTGGTTACAGTACTCTGTGTTTGTCTAATCTTGATTTTCTACTCAAATTCTCAATTTTGGACCATGAACCCCCGGTCGTTGGTGACGAGTAAAACTAATGATCGCCTAGCAACAAGATTAATGTATGTACTTGTAAGGTAGCACACACTAGTTACAGTGTAACAACTCCCAATTTGTTAAGTCAACTTCCCTTCGAACGGCGCTCCGTTGCGCAAGTGGTCATTGCGCAAATGTCCGCCCCCCCCCCCCCCCCCCTACTCCCTATTCAGATGTCGATATTCGCATAACATCAATATCTGACTATTTCATCTTCCTCTTCATCATCGATGATTCCTTTGCTTGTCCCAGGAGGGGAAATCATCTCTTCGTATACTCGAGAGTAGGGAGAGAAGAATGGAGTGTAGCCTGGAATGAGAAGCCTCATTCCTCCTCCTCTCATTCCCTCTCTTACCTTTGAGAAGGGGTGCTACACTGCTACCCGGTAGTCCTTCCCTTGATGGAGAAGGAAGGGAACAATGAGAGGGGGAAGAAGAACAGTGGATAGGAGACAACTGAAGACATTCAATCATCATCTCAAGCTGAATCCCCATTGATTCACCTGGAATTCCAATGGTTTCAGTGGTACTTCGAGGGTCGGAATTCTCGATTCCCTCATTACTTTATCCTTCCCTGATGACCGACGACCTAGAGTGCATTCGTATTGAAGAGGATGGAGAGAGGGGAGAGGGGGGAAGGGAAGGGGAGGAGAGGAGGGAGAGGGAGGAAGGAGTGACCATTACCTAGATAGATGACAGTCTCTGCAGTAGATTGTTCAGACGAAGACTCGAGATCCGATCTCTTTTTCCTCTCGGTCGAAGAGACAGAAGATGATTCGATTCCCTGAATGGTCCTTTTATTCCTTCGATTAGATGGGAGTGAGTACTAATCGAGGGGAGACACAAAGAGAGAAGAAGAAGAGGAAGGAGGAGGGAGTCATCCTCTCTCCGCAATCAGTTGTATGCACTACTAACCAGTGAGAGGAAGACGGATTTCCGACATACAAATATCTCACTACAATTCACGCTACGTAGACTTGCTAGTGTTTTGTAGAGTAAGTGAACACCCTCATCTCAAGTTGTTGTTAGTTTTTTCTCTACTTATCACTCTTTCCCTTCCCCAAGTTGTAACATATAGATTGTGGTGGTGCGTGATAGGTTGATCCTCTATAGAGACTATCGTCGTTCCCTTCCTCAAACAGACTCACCCTCACTCTCCTTCCTACTCGACGTGCTTTACTCAGTTTACTGGCAAGTTGCAGAATGTTCTCGTTCTCGTCTCTGGAATGAAGGAGGAGAGAGGAAGAGAGGAGGGAGAGGAAGAGGGAGGGGAGGGAGTGGAGGGGTAAAAGTTTCACAGTGAAATCCCAGTGGGGAGCCCGCATGTATCTCACTTGGAAATCCACTGGGATCCCACTGGGAAACTCGCTCCCACTGGATCCCACTGGGATACTACTGTGATCCCACTGAGAAAATCCACAGGGATCCCACTTGGAAAAATCCCACTGGGAAATTCCACTGTGATCCCACTGGGATCCCACTGTGAAATTCCACTTTCATCCCACTGGGATAGCGACTTGAACAGACTTTCCCAGTGGGATCACAGTGGTACCCCAGTGGGATCCCAGTGGATTTCCCAGTGAGATACATGCGGGCTCCCCACTGGGATTTCACTGGGATCCCACTGTTCAACTTTTACCAGAGATGAGAGAGAGAGGAGGGGGTACCTCCGATGTGCGAATGAGCATAGAATGGTGGTTAGTCTGCATCGGCCGACCTCGCATCGCAGTAGTTGACCCAGTGTGGAGTCTCTGCAATTCCATCCTTGCATGTACTGACGACGAAGGATTCGAAGGGAGACAAAGAAGTCCCAGAATTATACAACTCCCCCCGCTCTCTCTCTGCACATTAAAACAATATCCTTGTTGATCTCTCTCCCTCCGAACTTCCCTCAATCCACTTCAATCGTTTTCTCGAGATGTCTCAGTAGCCCTCAATTCATTGTTTCTTTCCCCTTCTATTCCTAAGGGACGTCTCTCGTTTTGATGTCCAACAATCGAAGGACTTAGGACGGCAAAAGGAGCCGAAAGGGGGCTACTACCACGGGAGGAATTACTCATCCCCCCCCCTTCGATCCATGCAGTGATGAATTACGAACCACTTCTTCCTATTACCACTCTCAGGAGGAGACAAGCTAATTGGAAGAGATATCGGAGGACTCACCTATTGGGAAGATTCTTCTGTCCCTGAGAGAGAGAGATGAGGATGTTACCTATGGAGGGCATCGAGAGAGAACCACGTTGAGAGTTACGTTCACCCATTCCGAGATCTACCTGAAGAGGACGGGGGATGGGGGATGGGGGGGGGGGGGGGTAGGGAATGGGAGGAGAGACTGACCAGATGGAAGGAGGACTTCCTTTCTGATCTGTATAGAGAAAGAGTGATGAAGAGATGGGAGAGTCGTTGAGTTTCTTCCTCCTCTGAAGATGTCAAGAAATGAGATATCCACGACCATTTAATGGAGAATCTCTTGCAGACACCTGTCTCTACTCAATTACAGGATAAACAGAGGGAAGAGGTCAATTGGCAGTCCCGAAGCACACTGGATTACTGTTCGAGGAGGGGGAGAGAGGGGGGAGGGGGGGGGGGGGAGGAGACTGACCGATGAGTCGGAAGTCGATGACAGTATTGAGGTAGAACATAGCCTGATCGATGGAGTCGACTCTAATCTCAGAGACATTCTCTATTCTCGCTCCTTCTACTGCATCTTCCACTATCCGAACAGGAAATCGACGGGGATCTGTAATGATCTTTCTCCCTTCCTTTCCCTTCCTCTCCCTCACCAGTATTAAATTGGCTGAGTAGATCAGTGATAGCATCGGTCCTCTGTGAGTAGTGAATGGCTGATAACTTGACCATGTATCCACTCCTAATAGCTTCGACACTGCAGAGATTAAGAATGAAGGATGAGAGGAGGGAGGGAGGAAACCTCTTCTCGAGGATTGGGAATAGGTAAGAGATCGTCGATTGGCTGATTCCTTGCTGATCGTGGATGGAAGAGTAGAGAGAGGCATTCTTTGCTGCAATTCTCCCTTCTCTTCTTCCTTCTCAGACACTTCTTCCTTCCTTCCTTCATTCTACCATTTTATGATGTGACTGAGTGGTCACTCCCACACATGATACACACACTTTTTACGAGCCGTTCGATGAGGAATAAAGTGAAGGAACGGAAGAGAGAGAGATGAATAGAGGGAAGAGAAGGATCTAGTAATTAGACTATGTGGGGGGATCATTCAGTGTATCAGAGGGATTAGAGAAGACATCAACTAGTGAGACAATGAGAGGAGAGTGTCAATGGTAGGAGTGGACTTGGAGTGTTACTCGAGGGGGAGATGAGGGGGGGGAGGGGGGAAGGGAGGGGGGAAGGGAGGGGGGAAGGGAGGGGGGAAGGAGGGGGGGGGGGGAAGGGGAGGGAGGGTGAAGGGGGGGAGGAGGGGGCACTCACTAGCGGAAGATCCTCCGAAGGAGATGAGACAACCGTCGATGCCCGATAGAAGGCCATGGAGGAGATCGGGGAGGAGGGAAGAAGAGATCTCACTCTGCAATAGAGGGAATTCTCTCACTTCCTCTTCATCTCCCTTTCAGTTCACTTCGATTACACCTTTTTCTCTCGATGACTCGAAGAGGCAAAGAGTTGTCACAGGGAGTGTTTTGAGTGTGAAAGAGGTAGTAAATAATCTCGCCAACCCATCTAACAATAGTTAACTTGCCGATAGTGATCTCTTGCGTAACCCTCCCCCCTATCAGCTGGCCTTATCCTTCCCTCCTCCTTCTCCCTCCTCCCTCTCTCAACCATTGGATTAGTGACAAACATCTGAGTAATGGGATCTGCCCAAGTAGTGGATGATGAATGTCCTTCTTCCTCTTGTCTCTCACGTCTTTCATTCTCTCTGGGGGAATGCATCATTCAATTCCCTTCCTCCACCGACACTCCTTCATATTCTAGTAACACCTCTCACCTTACAACTACTTTCGCATTATCAAGTCTAACTCTCTGCTCCGATAGAAGGTGCTGACCATAAGCCATCTCACTCATCCTCCCTCTCTCCCTTTCTTTATTTTTTTTCACTCCACGGTTAATAGTCCTACAATCCTCATTATTCCTCTGCATCAAAGATATCTCCGAGCGATTTACGAGTCTTTTCCGGTGAGTGAACGGATCTCTTCCTTCTCCCTCCCACACTCCCTTCATATTCGAGAATAGAGAGGGAAATGAGTGATTACCTGGGCACACTCCGGTGTGAACACCGTATCAAATGCGTGCCTCGAGTGCGATTTCGTCGTGTGTGGGAGTAATATCTGATTGGTTGTTGTACAGTAAGAGAGACAACCGGGACGGAGATCATGGGAGGAGAGACGAGCACAGAGACGGATCTGAGAGAGAGAGAGAGAGAGAGAGATGATTGGAGATCAGCTATTATTCCTTCTTGATTCTCACCTTGTTCTTGTGGAGTCTCGGGAGCCCAGGAGGCCGTGGGCCTCTGTTCATGGTGTGGTGCGAGTGCACCCAGAAGGGCGAGGAATACTGAAGACACGGAATGAATCGAAGTGATCGGAATGAGACGGATAGAGAAGAGTAGCGAAGAAGTACAGATGGAAGGAAGTAATAGAGAGAAAAGGGGCGACTTCCATGGGGCAAAGGGAAGACTCGGTTACACAATAGTAGTTCTAATTCCATTGGAAGGAAGGGAAGGAGAAGGCTAACAAGGAGTAGAAAGAGAAGAGGATTTCCGAGTGATGAACAACAGAAGAGAATGGACGAGACGAGGGATGATGAGAGATCAGAGTGACCAGTACTGTACTCTTAGATTACGGTATTCATTAGGGAAAGGGAGAAAGAAAGTGTGAAGAAGAATGATGAATGGAAGCAGTGGTCACTTATCCAATTCTGCTCTTCTCCCGTTCCATCGCCTTGAGTTGGAAGGAGGAAGAGACATAATGACATCTGGAGGGGCAGGCCCTCTGATTCCATACTGATGAGTTCACACAATTCTCAATCTGAGAAGGAGAAGAGGAGAGAGGACCACTTGAGAACCATTGTTGATTTGATAGAGAAGAAGATGGGGAAAGTTGGAGGAAGAGACGAAGAAACGGGGAAACCGAAGGATGAATGATGAAAGGAACGGAGATTGGAGATTAGAAGGACTAGAAGTAGAGATAGAAGAGAAGAAGAGAATGGAAGGCACGATAAATTGGACCTCCCCTAAGAGTTGGAAGGAGGTAATGGAGTTGGATTGGAAGAGAGATGAGAGGAAGAGTGTAGAGAGGGAAGGAGATGATAGAAGAGGGAGGTTGCACGAGTTAATCTTCTGAAACTGATTCTACACACGAGAGATGATGAATGGACACGTTGAGAAGAGAGAAAGAAGGTACACTTCGGGTGTCTCACTCTCATTCGTCCTTCTGATCACTGAAATCTTATTAATTGAGTCTGCAGAATGGATGAGATGTGCAGTATGAACATGATTAGACGGGAAGAGAGGAGAGGGAAGAGGAGGAGGAATGATGGAGGAGACGGATAGGAGGGATAAGCTGCACGAGAATATTACAACTATCACTTCAGAAAAATGAGTGTAGAGGGATGAATGTGACCAGAAGAAAGAAGGACATACTGAAGGAGAGGAAGAAGACTCGTGGAAGAGAAGTAATAGAGTGATGACGAATCGAGAAATGGAAGTGATGAGTGCAAGCAAGAGGGAATAGATCCAATCTGGTACCATCTGGTACCACCAGAAGGTAGATCAACGAAGAGAAAGAATGAAAGAGACAGATCGACGGGAGATCGAAGAGTAGAGAGTCCTTCCGACCTTCCACTCATCATCTATTTATCCATTGGAGAGGGAGTAAATTAATGTTCACGGTAGGCAAGAAGGTAAGGGAAATGAGAGGGTGAAAGGACTGAAAATGAGAAGAGTGAGAAGAACATCTGGAGGAGAGAAGAGAGAAGAGAAGAAGAACTAAGGAGGAGGAATGGGCATCTAGGGAGAGAAGCAAAAGGTGAGAAGAGCAACAAGGAATTCATGAGAGAGATCGTTTAATTGTAGATGCAAATTAGCAACAACCACCAAATCGTATCTAATAATCGGCAAGTGTGAAATGTATCCACTCTCTCTCTCTCTCTCGTCATCTTCTCTTTTCTCTGATCAGTCTTCGTCACTCAAGCTCTTGTGCTAAATTGCGATCAGTCGAGAGGGAGGAGAGGGGAGGGGGGGGGGAGGGAGGGAGAGGGGTTAGAGGGGAAGGAGAGGCACCGATAGCACATCGCCCGCTCAAATCATAATCATAAAGGGCGCGGAAGAGGATGATAAAAAGAATGATTGGAATCACTCTCATTTTTGAGCATTTAGTGGTACGAAGTGATTCGATGTGGTAATGGAATGGGAAGAGAATGGAACTCTCGATATGGAAGAGATTCGCCATCGAGAGAGAGAAGGGAAGGAAGACAAGAGAAGGGCCATTTGGGAGGATGAAAGGGAAGGATGGAGATTGCGAGAGAATGAAAGACGACTGGACGAAATAATCAAATTATGCAACCCCCTGAGGGAGAGAGAATATCTCGAGAGACAAGCAAAGAGGGGCGAGTGATAGTAGGAGAAGGGCAAGGGAGATGCCTTGGCGATAAACTTTGAGATGATGTAATTAAGAAGACAGTACCCTCTGGCACTTCCTCTCACTGGCTAGATTAACACAATGAAGGCAGTGGTTAATCTCCCTCCCTGTAGCAGTTCTCGAGTCAATTTATTGAAGAGACTACAGAGACAACTAAAACTAAAAGAACAAAGAGAAAATATAACACAATCGATTCATAATAACAAACTATTTGATCTACTATTAGTCTATCTAGACACGAAGAAAAGACAGAATCACAAACCGAGAGTGTATTGACAAAGAGGGCACAGTGTAGTCAACGAGGATATTCAAATGATCGGGGATGATCAGTAACAGCTACTCGTTATTGAAAGGGAGGCGAGGGGAGAGGGGAGGGCTAGTCTCACTCCACAGTGAGAGGGGCGGAGTCACAAGGAAAGGAGGGAGGGAGGGTGGAGACGATGGAGGAGTACGTGCAGCTACTCCACATCAGGCTAATCACCCCTCCCCCCTTCTCTCTCTCTCTCTCTCTCTCTCTCTCTCTCATTCGAATGTCTCTCTCATCACTTCCTCTGCTTCCTCAGCATGGAATTGTCCGATGGCAGTGGCAGTATGTGCCAGTTCACGACGACCCGCGTACTTCAGCTGCAAAGATCAAAGATTAGACGACACTAGTCCATTCTATCCTCCTATAGTACTCCTTCCCCGCCTCAGGACTGAACATCAGTGTGCGTATCACCTTACACCTCTCCCATAGTAGCGAGTCTTGACAATCTTCCTCAAAGTGTGAAGCTCTCCCTTCCCTCTCCTTTCTTTCCTCCCCCACTTGTAACCTGAGATGCGTATCTCCAGCCTTCTCAATTTGGCCATTCTCTATCATCACATCTAATCTATCTTCCACTCCTTCCACCATAGGAAGCAAAATAGAGCGTAGAAGTGTCTTCCATGGCCATTCTTCTCTACCGTAGTCTCCTCCCGATGTGCGTACGACTCCTTCCTCATCTCTATTCCCTATCACAACTCCCCATCTCCTCTTCTTCCTTCTCATCTCCCTTCGCACTCTCAGATGGACACTCCAATTTCCTGTACGAGACAATGGACGGAAAGAAGGGCAGAGAAGAGGAAAGATACCGATAGAAGAATACTCTATCTCATCGCACTTCTACTCACTACTGTCATCTTATCTCTAGTCTACCGTACCCTTCTCCTATCGCAGACTGACTAATGTTATTTCTTATCATCTTCTTATCACGATGGGGTCATATGCAGGGTGGGGCTGCTCACTCTTTCTCTCAACACATCGTCGTCATAAAAAAGTTCACTTCGCTTCTCTTCCTTTTCCGTCGGTGATGATCAAAGGAGTCAATCGTCGACTACTCCTCACATCTCCTCACTCCATCTCAACATTCCTACACCCTGTATAACCAACTGTGAATTGAGAAAGGGAAAGAGGCGATTTCCTGCAACTCTTCCAAATCATGGTTATATTGGAATGGGGGAAAAGTGAATGGACGACCCGTCTGAGCCACTCTGAATATACTGCAGACACCCTCTTCTTCCTCCTTCCTTCCCTCACCACCGTATCTCCCCCTCCCCATTGATGTGTCTACATGCCCCCTCACAATCTCAATCCCTCCTCCCTTCTCTTCTCTTCTCACCTTCACTCCGACAGCATTCTCGAATCGTGGGTTGACGAATGGCCATGCTCCTGCATTCCGAGGCTCTTCCTGAGACCACACGAAACCTACAATTGGAATATATATATATGAAAGGACAATAAGAAGGACTATCGGTTGTACGATCCGAGAGAGGACACTACAAATCATGAGTGGCTGTCACCTTCCTCTCTTCACCTAGAGAGAGGAAGATGAGGGGGGGGGCACCATAACTCATTCCTTTCCTGTCCACATGCTTCATTCACAGAACCACTGCCAGCACGACCTTCCGCTTATTTATATCCCTCTCCCCAGTTCTCAAGCTGAAGAAAGAATACTACAGTCAGTGGTCGAAAAGTATGTCCAAAATGGCATAACGTGCCCGGTTTTTGGAGTTCGGTCAAGCGCAAAAGTAGAAAACGTACCCATTTTCATTTTTTTAAATGTAATTTTCGTTAAAGTCGAAAAGAAAATATGACCATTTTCAACGATTTCATATGAACATTTGATAAGTGCCCATTTTTTTAACAATTTTTGTGACCTACCCTTTCGACGACTAACTACAGTAATTGAAATATTGCAATTTGCAACTACCCAAAGATATGCGATCAATCTAAACTCATTGGACAATAGCCCATTCAGGCAGCAGCTATCACAGCCCTCCTCCTCTTCCTTTCTCTTCTAGTTATTCCATCAGCATTCATCATTGGTCCGTTGATATTCTCCATGGATGTCTCTCGATGACATCCTTCCTCTCCCTCCTCCTTCACTACCACAAGAATCTCTAAACGTGACCTACTCTCCCACTATCCATGGTGGTCACTTCGAGATTCCCTTTGACCTCCCTCCTATTCTACTTATCACTTCTTCTTCTCTTCTTCGCTCTCCCATATCAGCCTCCTTCTCCATTCTTCTTCTGATAACCCCTCCCTTTCTCTTTGCCGACTCCCGACACGATTGGCCGATTATCCGATTGGGAGTCTCTTCTCTCCCTTTGATCGAAGCACAGTTTACTCCCATGCACACTGTCCACACAATGAACAGAAGAGAAGTCTCCTCAGGGGATAAACTAAGTAGGGGAACGAAGAGAGAGAGAGAGGGAAATAAATGATGGGAACCGATAAACATTTGTGGCGCACTCGCTCCCCTTCATTCCGTGATCATAACCATAGGGTATGAGATAGTGCACTTGAGTGTCAAGAGTGGAATGAGAAGGGAGGGTGTGACCCGATCTGAGATGCCTATCTACGTGCCCCGTGGGGGGAAATACACTCAAGTTATGTGAACACCCCGATTGAATCTACTCCATTGCTTCATTCACACACCAACAATGTCATTATCACGAGGGGATCCAAGGGTAGTCCATCTACAGAGAGAGGCCTATATCCTCAGTCTCAATCATTCATTCGAGGGTCCATCGAGAGACTAAGACACAAGGATGCAATCGTCTTTGAGATGAAAGGAAGGAGAGCAAGAGAGGATGAGGGAATGAGGGGACAGTCAAGAAATGGCTCCATTACGTAACCAACCCCATCTTGACGCCCATTGCGCAAGATACCGCAAACGTATCATTGGCACTTAATGACCAGGGCGAGGTTGGAGACACTTGCCATCGCCCATCTGATCAATGGAGGGGGATTCTGTCCTCCTCCAGTGAAGACTGTTTACTACGGTCTCTCCTCTCTCCGACTTCCCTTGATAGGCTGACCACACAGTGGCAGTCATCACAGGGATCGAGTTACAGTTACTCCATTCGTAGACTCATCCTATCAACAAGGGAAGGAAAGGACAGAGACCGATGGATACAATCCATCCCTTCTCCCATAAATACAAACACCCGCAGACCTCGACAGGGTAGAAGGGCCACCGATTGGCCATATGATTGTATGTCAAAAAATGATGTGGATATAAACTACCAATAATGAGATCGGGATAAGGATTGGTACAATGAGTATTCTAACTGTCTATTCCGTGAAATAAGCTTTTCCTCCTCCCTCATTGAAGAGAGATTTCACATCACATCACCACCCCTATTCATCCATTGATCCACCCTCTCTTCTTCCCTTCTTCCCCCCTCTTTTACTAAGTATGCCGCCAAAAGAGTGGAGTGAATAGTTTGCCTCTTCCTTCCCTTTACTACTGACAACTGGCCCATTATCTCATTTACCGCGCGGGTAAGCGATAGGAGGGAAGGAAGAAGAGGAAGGAGTCCCACCTCATTCCTCTTACTCAATCGAGGGAGTCGATAAGGGATAACTCACTCTTCGCATTTGGGTACTCCTTCAAAGAGGACTGCAGATCGGCCACGGGGAAGGGCGAGAGAGATTCCACTCGCACTATCGCCACCTCAATGCTCTCCATCGTCCCCATTCTCTCTTACCGTAATCCTCACCTTCTCGTCGAGACCCCTCTCCTTTCTAGCCTTATCGACGGCGATCCAGTGCTTTCCAGAAACGAAGATGACCTCAAAGAAAGGATAAGATGAGTGGATCGATGAGAGGGAGCACCTTCTCAATCTTAGCACCATCCTTCTTCTCACTGATCACATTCTGGAAGGAAGTACCAGGGGCGAATTCAGCCAGAGAAGATGCAGCCTGCATCCATCACCCATCATCCCCCCTCTCTCTCTCCCCTATACCTGGGGGTGTCTCAGTAGGATCTTCGGACCAACGACGATCAGTGGCTTGCGGTAGTTGGGGACCATCTGTAATGGAGTGTTCACGAGGGGAAGGGAAGGGAGAGGGGGGGTCGACCTGTCTCCTCAGCAGATGGAAGTATTGGGCAGCAGTGGTGGGATTGGCCACTCGCATGTTCACTCTCTCCCCGTCCACTGGAGACTGCAATCACATCTTATCACCAAATAGTTCACTGTATAATGGTCGAATGAGTAGCAGAATGGTGTGGTCCCTCTGTCTCTCACCTGATCTTCCCTGGAATCACACAATTGGAGGAATCTCTCCATTCTGCACGAAGAATGCTCAGGCCCCGCTCCGTCGAATCCGTGAGGGAGGAGCAGAGTGAGACCAGATTGAGTCAGCCATTTGCCTGCCATTCCACCCATTCTTCCCTCTATCACATCGCACATCTCAATCCACAGTATCCTCACGCCCCATCCACCTTCTAATTTGGCATCCATTTCAATCTCCTTGTCGATAAATCAGTCGGTCATTCATGCAATTAGTATGGGAATGAATTAGCATACTTCATGGTCACTTCTCGACTCCTTCTCACACATTTCGCTCATTTTGACTCTATGGGGAGCATTTCTCTTCCTTTTCCTGCTCTCAATTGAATGGCCATAAGGAGGACCCTCCCACTATCCATTCACTTCACTCTTTCCAATGGCACAAATGACCTCCCGATTCATATCTATCTTTCTCTATTTTTTTCAACTAAATGAACAAGAGAAGGGAGTGGGGGTTCTCCCTTCTTTTGAATCCCCCCCCCTTCTGATACATTCACTTCCATTCATCACTACCCTATTTTTTGTCCTTCCTGTATGCTTTCCATCTATTCTATCAAAGGTGCATGGAAGAGAGAGGCGGAGGGAGAAGGAGGGGAGAAGGGCCAATCTGCGGTACGATTCAACTTCAAAGGGGGGAGATCAGAATGGACATTTCGGATGAGGACAAAAAAACGGTTGAAAAGAACTCCGGAAATGATTCAGCCAATCCAGAGGAAACGTGAAGGTGGATGGAAATAAATAGATATGGGTGGGACGAGAGATGATTGGAATAACCGTCCCGAGAGAGTTTCCCTATTTATCTGTTCGACCACCTTGAGAGGAAAGGACAGCAAAGGAGAGCGAGTTCACTTGTCAGGGGAGGCTCTGATTAATGGAGTCGAGGGGAGAAAGGGAGAAGGGACCACTGTGGGAATGTACAGATAGAGGGACTGGTACACATCACAAATAGGCTGCAATGCAAAAAGCCATTTTTTCCGAACTTGAATTATTTTCCCACTCTGAATTTTAGTAAAACGGGTTTTAAAATAGAAGATTAGAAAATAATATTTCGTCCTTCCTTACTCTCTGCACTGGCGATAAAAGTATCGATCATGATCTGAGCTCCGTTGAAAAAATCACCTGCAAATTAGCTCGCTTCGTTTTAAAAAATCGAATAAACTATACCGAATTGTGCCTCCCACACACACAAACGACGAGGAGAATCGAGAGAGAAACCGAATTCGAAACCAAGAATCGCCTCCTCCGATAGGAGATTGTTAGCCACCTGAAGGGAGGGTGAACTCATTAGGAGGGAGGAGGAGGGGAAGGGTACCTCGTAGAAGGCCTTCTGTCCCTCGTGGATGGAATTGAGGGGGATGACACACTCGTCCGTCTTCTGATCCACCAACATCGCGTGTCTGCAAGGAGGCGAACGACTCACTAATCTAAGCCTTCATCAGGGTTCAGTGGAAACGGAGGACCGGAAACAAAACCGGAAACGTACTTTGTTCGGTCAGAAATATTGAGAAAAAACGGAAAATGAGGCAAATAAATTTCTAGAATTTTTATCTTCGCCTCTTTGACTGTCCAACACTGGTCTTGCATCCTCCTCTCCCTCTCCTCACCTATGGCAGAACGTCCCTCTTCCCACATCTTGGCCTGAGAATCGAACATCGATTCCCTCCGATAGAAGAGATCCCACCGCCAGAGCCTGCATCCTTCACCAATTCACCTTCACCTCCCCCCCCCCTTCTCCCTCTCTCTGACCTCAGCAGTGGCCCAGTCGATTCCCTCTCCACTCGTCAGTTTGGCCATTCTCGGATCTACGTGGGTCTTCTTCAAATGGGGATGGATTTCCTGAAATTATCTCTTACGTTACACAAGACCTGATAAAATTAAACAATTTAAATTGATAGGCCAGTACATTTTTCGCAAGTTTAATGATAACCCAACAATTTGTAAGTGATCAACTGACAAAATTGTGCTTGATTTGGACTGAAGCAGCGCCGACGAATCGAAGGAGATCCAGATTAACTCCAGTATCCCATCTCTCGATGGATGGTGGTGCCTGTTCCATCCCCTTCCAGTTACCCCCCAGATGATTCGCCCTGCAAGGAATCCATTCCCTCATCATCCCATCACTGGGGAAGGGGGGGGGGGTAGTCAACATACACAGGAGGAGTGCTTTCGATGGCCCTGAATGCCTCCAGCAGTTGATCAGTGTGTGTCTTCTTCTCGCTCTCAATCTCATCCTGAATGGGTGTTCATTCTAGATGATTCCCCGATGAGTTCTTCAACCTTCGTGATCACTCCCTCTTCCATCAATCTCTCCGTGTACTCAGTGGGTACTGAACGACGAGACTCGATTGTCTGCAACACTCATCCATCCCAACCCATGAGAGGGGGTGGTAGGTCATTCCTGACCTTGTACATGAGTGGTTGGGTGAAGGAAGGGTCGTCCAACTCGTTGTGTCCCCATCGACGGAAGCAGATCATGTTCACGAATACGTCCTGAGGGGGATCATGGTTACAGTTAATTTAAAACTAACTACAACCTTAGCTACTAATGCATGTGTTTATAACTTTGGACCCTCATATCAGAAAAAAAGTATGGGAATAGTTATAGTTCTTCACCCGTGGACCCTTTCGTGCATGGTCTGTAAATGGAATTCATTCCTCACCTTTCTGAACTTATTCCTGTAGTCGAGGGCGAGTCTCGTCGCAGCGATCACTTCCTCAATTAGTCATCGTTCAGCTGATTCACTTTTACACGAGAAGACCAATCAAGAGTAGAGGATCAAGTGATCACCTCGGGGTTGTCTCCATTCACATGGATCACGGGGCAGTCGATGGCCTTCGCGATGTCAGTGCAGTGAGTTGTCGATCTGAGAGAGGAGAGAGAGAGATCCGTTCACCCATATTCCAAGATTTGCATCGTCCCAAAGCTTTATCTCCGTATATTATTTAATTTTTTCTCGCCAGTTATTCTTTGCTTGGTTGAAATTTCTAGTGAACACCAGTAGGGGCTATGTCAAGAGATCACAGTCGTTGGTTCGAATAGATACATTATGTGGATAAATAAATATCACGCCTCTCACGAGAGAATCAGGACAGAACATCCATATCTTGGTACATATGGAAAAGTCGATTTTTAGGTTTTGGGAGTTCTTGGGTAATCTGTCGTTCTGAATTCGATTCCGGGTCGATCTGCAGCCTATCTTGTTCGGCGGCTGCAGCAGCTTGCTGCTGAGATTAGAAACTTTGCTTTTCGAGGTTCTGAAAATGGCTTCAAATTTCTTCATGCAGGCTGAAATTTCGCCTGTAGGCTTCAATTATGACCTACTTTGACTATTCGGACTAATTTTGAGGTAGGTCAACCGAATCGTTCTGAGCAGTTTTTTTGCTGTGACGTTTTTAGTTCGAAACAAACACAGACCAAACTTTTGCATCATTTAGAGAATTAAATTCTGCATCTCCATGATTTTTTTCAGATTTTTACCATTCGGTCTTGGTACTTTTTCAAGCGAAAAACTGTGAAAATGCGCATGAGGCGCATGGATGCACCGAGTGCTGAGAGCGTTAAGCGTTGCGCTTCGAATCCAGTGGTCGGGGGTTCGACTCCAATGATAGAAAACATGTTTTGTTAGTCTTTAAAATGTAATTCAGTCATATTTACTTGTTACTTACTCCTTGCATCCTCTGAAGGGGGTGCTTGTCAGCAGACTTGCTTCCTCGCATACTTCATATGCAAAAAGTGAACGAGCGAACAATTGGAAATGTGTAATTATTGGGCTGACTGCATTTAGAAAAGCGCAAAATATGTTTGTTATCATAGGGAGTCGAACCCCCGACCACTGGATTCGAAGCGCAAAGCTTAACGCTCTCAGCACTCAGTGCATCCGTGCGCCTCATGCGCATTTTCACAGTTTTTCGCTTGAAAACAGTACCAAGACCGAATGGTAAAAATCTGAAAAAAAATCATGGAGATGCAGAATTTAATTCTCTAAATGATGCAAAAGTTTGGTTTGTTTCGAACTAAAAACGCTACATAACAAAAACTGCTCAGAACGATTCGGTTGACCTACCTCAAAATTAGTCCGAATAGTCAAAGTAGGTCATAATTGAAGCCTACAGGCCAAATTTCAGCCTGCATGAAGAAATTTGAAGCCATTTTCAGAACCTCGAAAAGCAAAGTTTCTAATCTCAGCAGCAAGCTGCTGCAGCCGCCGAACAAGATAGGCTGCAGATCGACCCGGAATCGAATTCAGAACGACAGATTACCCCAAGAACTGCCAAAACCTCAAAATCAACTTTTTCGAATGTACCAGGGTTGTCCTGATTCTCTCATGAGAGGCGTGATATAATCGGTAAACCTCAGAAATGATTTTTGGGTATACTTGTTGCACCCTAATTCCATTTACATACGAGCTACCAATTTATTATGCCCATTTGATGAATGAGACCACCAGATGACTACGCGATTATCACAAAACATGCTGCATTCAAGATGTGTTGAAAACAGAGGATCGAAAAAGTGCTGATTTCGATGCACAAATATCGTCACCTGGATTTAGAAAGCTAAAAAGGTCATTTTTTTATTAAATGCGCATATCAGTTGAGAGATGTGGAGATGGAGTCCAATCTCTCCATATATGGGCATACCATATTGTGTAATGGGGGTATTGCTGACCTGCCGATGTGTCCCTCTGCAGTGAATGCCACTTGGTTATTCGTCACTAGATGGATCGATCCTCCAGTTCGGAAATGGGGCGCTTGAGAGAGGGCGAGAGTCTCCCACACAACTCCCTGCAATCACAACCAACCATCACCCATTCCCAAGTTCAGAAGATTCATTTAAGAGACATTCCACGAGAAAACGTACCAACCCACGGATGGCTTTTTTGCAACCCCCCTCAATATTTTGCTGGTGAAGACCCCATACCAAGTGCTGATATTTGGCCCAATATGAAGGGCTCTGGTGCACTTTCCGGAAAATGCCGGACTAGGCCCAAAAAATCGAAAAATTCAATTTTCTGAAAAGTAAGATATTATAGGTTTTTCGGGACTATTTTTCCATGAAAATAACGAAAAACATACTTTGAATGCGATAAGATGTCGATAAAGAGTCGAAAACGTCGATTTTCTAAGATTTTTGCCCGTCCTGAAAATTTTTCCAACCAGCGTACCAAAACTAATTACATTTTCGGATTCCCCGTGTAAAACTACGTATAAACTCCGAATTTAATGGATTTTCCACCATGTGCTCTGAAGTTATGGTTTCCAGAATAAGGCTCTCTTAGGGCAAGCTCTTGGAGCAAAACCATCACACTTTCTCCAAATCAAGCCGAATGGGCTCTTTTGAGCATCGAATCTTATTTTTATATCGAATCAAACAATTTGAGAACATAGTCAGACATTTTGAGGTCTTCATTTTTTAATTTTGGTTTTTGGAAAAAATGAATTTCTCACATTTCACAAAGAGCGATATTTTTTCGTCAAAATCAGGTTTGCAATCATCGGATATGCCTAATTTTACCAGATACTTATTTCTAATGCATACTTACATCGTGTTTGTGCATTTCACGCCCAAGTGCACATGCTAATGACTTGAAAACCCGAGAAAATGCGATTTTTTGCTAAATTTTGGAAATTTCTAGAGTTTGAGACACTCTCAGATTGCTATTTGAGGTTCAAATACAAGATATTTCGTTCAGAATTACTAAATCTAGCACATATAATGATTTCCAGTTGGTTTGGGAGCTATCAGGCAAATTTTTTTTTCCGAAAATTTAGATCCATCTCGAAAACAATGAAAAAAATGTTTCCCCCAGATGGCTCCCAAACCAACTGGAAATCATTATATGGGCTAGATATAGTATTTCTGAACGAAATATCATGTATTTGAACTTCAAATAACAATATAAGAGTGTCTAAAACTCTAGAAATTTCCAAAATTTCGCAAAAAAATCGCATTTTCTCGGGTTTTCAAGTCATTAGCATGTGCACTTGGGCGTGAAATGCACATCCACGATGTAAATATGCATTAGAAATAAGTATCTGGTAAAATTAAGCATATCCGATGATTGCAAACCTAATTTTGACGAAAAAAATATCGCTCTTTGTGAAATGTGAGAAATTCGTGTTTTCCAAAAACCAAAATTTCAAAATGAAGACCTCAAAATGTCTGTCTATGGTCTCAAATTGTTGGATTCGATACAAAAATAAGATTCGATGCTCAAAAGAGCCCATTCGGCTTGATTTGGAGAAAGTGTGATGGTTTTGCTCCAAGAGCTTGCCCTAAGAGAGCCTTATTCTGGAAACCATAACCTCAGAGCACATGGTGGAAATTCCATTAAATTCGGAGTTTATACGTAGTTTTACACGGGGAATCCGAAAATGTAATTAGTTTTGGTACGCTGGTTGGAAAAATTTTCAGGACGGGCAAAAATCTTAGAAAATCGACGTTTTCGACTCTTTATCGACATCTTATCGCATTCAAAGTATGTTTTTCGTTATTTTCATGGAAAAATAGTCCCGAAAAACCTATAATATCTTACTTTTCAGAAAATTGAATTTTTCGATTTTTTGGGCCTAGTCCGGCATTTTCCGGAAAGTGCACCAGAGCCCTTCATATTGGGCCAAATATCAGCACTTGGTATGGGGTCTTCACCAGCAAAATATTGAGGGGGGTTTGCAAAAAAGCCATCCGTCGACCCTTCCCAAAAGGTACGTTTTCTCGTGAAATGTCTCTTAAAAGGTAGTCTACGTCGGGGGAGGGGGGGGGGGGGGGGTTCTCTTGATCCTCCCTCGTACCTGCCCCGAGAAGGCGCCATCTCCATGCACTTGCACACACAGTACTCCGTCGCCCACTCGTGCATCTCTCTCCTTCGAATAGTCTCCCTTCTCTGCAACCATCACCGTCACTCGAGGGGGGAGGGGGGGGGGGGACTGACTGAGAGTGCTTGCTCTGGCTCGTGCCTTTCCCATCGCCACGGGGTTAATCGCCTCTAGATGGGATGGATTGGGCAGCATCGTAATATGCACTGATCCCTCTCCAGTCTTGTGGTCGAACGAAGAGGCTGCAGAGGGGGGATCAGAGGGGAGGGGGAGGGGAGACACTCACTCAGATGGGACAGCACGTCTCCCGATCCATGGACGTCTGCAGGGAACTCGGGCTTGCCACGCATCTTCCTGCAAGGGGAGAAGAGAGTACTTCGAGTATTCGAGATAAAGGAAGGAAGAAGGACGGGCTTACCGGAACATCTGGACAATGGGGAAGTCCATCAATTCAGTGAGTAGATTGAGACGGCCTCGATGGGCGATGCAGAGAATGATCTGAAGGAGGAGTGATACACTAGTTGACTAAGTTTTTAAGATGCACAGTTTACTAAGTTTTTAAGATATAAGTTTCGAAGAGAGATGGATAAATGACGAAACCCAAGCTTTCTTTCCGAAGATCTCAGCGCCCAGTTACATCTAAACCCCTGCTTACTAATCATCTCGTTCTAAGTTCTTAAGAACGTGATCGCAAATTCCGGGAACATATGAAAGCTTTCTTTCTGAAGATCTCAGAGCCCAGTCACATCTAAACCCATTGCTTACTAATGATCTTGATCTAAGTTCTTAAGAACGTGATCGCAAATTCCGAGAACATATACAAACTTTCTTTCCGAAGATCTCAGCGCCCAGTTACATCTAAACCCTGCCTACTAATGATCTCGTTCTAAGTTCTTAAGAAAGTGACCGCAAATTCCGGGAACATATACAAGCTTTCTTTCTGAAGATCTCAGAGCCCAGTCACATCTAAACCCATTGCTTACTAATGATCTTGATCTAAGTTCTTAAGAACGTGATCGCAAATTCCGAGAACATATACAAGCTTTCTTTCCGAAGATCTCAGCGCCCAGTTACATCTAAACCCTGCCTACTAATGATCTCGTTCTAAGTTCTTAAGAAAGTGACCGCAAATTTCGGGAACATATACAAGCTTTCTTTCCGAAGATCTCAACGCCCAGTTACATCTAAACTCCCTGATTGCTAATTATCTCGTCTCATCAAACCAACATCCAAGTGAACCAGGTTCCCAATGAACCAACTTCCCCGTGAGCCAGGTTCCCAATTAACCAATTTCCCTGTGAACCAGGTTCCATGTGAACCAGGTTCCCCGTGAACCAGGTTCCCAATTAACAATTTCCCTGTAAACCAGGTTCCCCGTGAGTCAGGTTCCCAATTAATCAACTTTCATGTGAACCAGGTTCTCTGTAAACCAGGTTCCCCGTGAACCAGGTTCCCAATTAACAATTTCCCTGTGAACCAGGTTCTCTGTAAACCAGGTTCACCGTGAACCAGGTTCCCAATTAACAATTTCCCTGTAAACCAGGTTCCCCGTGAGTCAGGTTCCCAATTAATCAACTTTCATGTGAACCAGGTTCTCTGTAAACCAGGTTCCCCGTGAGTCAGGTTCCCAATTAATCAACTTTCATGTGAACCAGGTTCTCTGTAAACCAGGTTCCCAGTGAGCCAGGTTCCCCGTGAACCAGGTTCCCAATTAACAATTTCCCTGTGAACCAGGTTCTCTGTAAACCAGGTTCACCGTGAACCAGGTTCCCAATTAATCAACTTTCATGTGAACCAGGTTCTCTGTAAACCAGGTTCCCCGTGAACCAGGTTCCCAATTAATCAACTTTCATGTGAACCAGGTTCTCTGTAAACCTGGTTCCCCGTGAACCAGGTTCCCAATTAATCAACTTTCATGTGAACCAGGTTCCCCGTGAGCCAGGTTCCCAATTAACCAACTTTCATGTGAACCAGGAACTTCGTAGAGGATAGATAGTTCACGGTAGTGAGAATCACGGTTCCCTCGTTTTCCAACTTCCCATCGACAATTCCACCGTTATCACCGACTTACCAGCGGAAACCATATCACTAATTACCGCTAATTACGCCCTATTTAGCGTTTTCACTAAAGCAAACTGACGTATCCATCACTGTCCACCTTATTCGCGATAGAACATAGGCGAAAATTAACTTCCAGTCGATAGATCACCCGTTATCACCCTTATCAGTCGATCCTTATCACTAATTCCTACTAATTACTCACTAATTAGTGTTTCCCGGAAAGCAAACTGACGTTTCCCTCACTTCCCACCTTGCTCTCGATAGAGCACTAACGGTTATCACAAAGCGCAGTAGATTTGATCCCTTATCAGTGAGTTCGAGTCCCAGCTTACCCGATCAAACGTGTCCATACACGTTTGTTCGTTACTCTCTAATACACTCTGAGAACGCGCTCCCCTCTCTCTATATTCTTCATCCATCGAGGGTCCGACATGTGGCTTCGTAGTCAAGTGGTTAGGACGTTCGACTCTCAATCCAAAAGTCGTGGGCTCGATCCCCCTCTGTGACTGGTCTTTTGCTCGTTATGTTTCTCTCTATTCCGAATTTCGGAGGACAAAAGAGAGGACAATTCCGAGATTCAGCGTTATATAGGGGTATCAAATAGAATAGAGAAAGGAACTAGTTGACTAAGTTTTTAAGATGCACAGTTTACTAAGTTTTTAAGATATAAGTTTCGAAGAGAGATGGATAAATGACGAAACCCAAGCTTTCTTTCCGAAGATCTCAGCGCCCAGTTACATCTAAACCCCCTGCTTACTAATCATCTCGTTCTAAGTTCTTAAGAAAGTGATCGCAAATTCCGGGAACATATCCAAGCTCTCTTTCTGAAGATCTCAGCGCCCAGTTACATCTAAACTCCCTGATTGCTAATTATCTCGTCTCATCGAACCAACATCCAAGTGAACCAGGTTCCCAATTAACCAACTTCCCCGTGAGCCAGGTTCCCAATTAATCAACTTTCATGTGAACCAGGTTCTCTGTAAACCAGGTTCCCCGTGAACCAGGTTCCTAATTAACAATTTCCCTGTGAACCAGGTTCTCTGTAAACCAGGTTCCCCGTGAGTCAGGTTCCCAATTAATCAACTTTCATGTGAACCAGGTTCTCTGTAAACCAGGTTCCCAGTGAGCCAGGTTCCCCGTGAACCAGGTTCCCAATTAACAATTTCCCTGTGAACCAGGTTCTCTGTAAACCAGGTTCACCGTGAACCAGGTTCCCAATTAATCAACTTTCATGTGAACCAGGTTCTCTGTAAACCAGGTTCCCCGTGAACCAGGTTCCCAATTAATCAACTTTCATGTGAACCAGGTTCTCTGTAAACCTGGTTCCCCGTGAACCAGGTTCCCAATAAATCAACTTTCATGTGAACCAGGTTCCCCGTGAGCCAGGTTCCCAATTAACCAACTTTCATGTGAACCAGGAACTTCGTAGAGGATAGATAGTTCACGGTAGTGAGAATCACGGTTCCCTCGTTTTCCAACTTCCCATCGACAATTCCACCGTTATCACCGACTTACCAGCGGAAACCATATCACTAAATACCGCTAATTACACCCTATTTAGCGTTTTCACTAAAGCAAACTGACGTATCCATCACTGTCCACCTTATTCGCGATAGAACATAGGCGAAAATTAACTTCCAGTCGATAGATCACCCGTTATCACCCTTATCAGTCGATCCTTATCACTAATTCCTACTAATTACTCACTAATTAGTGTTTCCCGGAAAGCAAACTGACGTTTCCCTCACTTCCCACCTTGCTCTCGATAGAGCACTAACGGTTATCACAAAGCGCAGTAGATTTGATCCCTTATCAGTGAGTTCGAGTCCCAGCTTACCCGATCAAACGTGTCCATACACGTTTGTTCGTTACTCTCTAATACACTCTGAGAACGCGCTCCCCTCTCTCTATATTCTTCATCCATCGAGGGTCCGACATGTGGCTTCGTAGTCAAGTGGTTAGGACGTTCGACTCTCAATCCAAAAGTCGTGGGCTCGATCCCCCTCTGTGACTGGTCTTTTGCTCGTTATGTTTCTCTCTATTCCGAATTTCGGAGGACAAAAGAGAGGACAATTCCGAGATTCAGCGTTATATAGGGGTATCAAATAGAATAGAGAAAGGAACTAGTTGACTAAGTTTTTAAGATGCACAGTTTACTAAGTTTTTAAGATATAAGTTTCGAAGAGAGATGGATAAATGACGAAACCCAAGCTTTCTTTCCGAAGATCTCAGCGCCCAGTTACATCTAAACCCCCTGCTTACTAATCATCTCGTTCTAAGTTCTTAAGAAAGTGATCGCAAATTCCGGGAACATATCCAAGCTCTCTTTCTGAAGATCTCAGCGCCCAGTTACATCTAAACTCCCTGATTGCTAATTATCTCGTCTCATCGAACCAACATCCAAGTGAACCAGGTTCCCAATTAACCAACTTCCCCGTGAGCCAGGTTCCCAATTAATCAACTTTCATGTGAACCAGGTTCTCTGTAAACCAGGTTCCCCGTGAACCAGGTTCCTAATTAACAATTTCCCTGTGAACCAGGTTCTCTGTAAACCAGGTTCCCCGTGAGTCAGGTTCCCAATTAATCAACTTTCATGTGAACCAGGTTCTCTGTAAACCAGGTTCCCAGTGAGCCAGTTTCCCCGTGAACCAGGTTCCCAATTAACAATTTCCCTGTGAACCAGGTTCTCTGTAAACCAGGTTCACCGTGAACCAGGTTCCCAATTAATCAACTTTCATGTGAACCAGGTTCTCTGTAAACCAGGTTCCCCGTGAACCAGGTTCCCAATTAATCAACTTTCATGTGAACCAGGTTCTCTGTAAACCTGGTTCCCCGTGAACCAGGTTCCCAATAAATCAACTTTCATGTGAACCAGGTTCCCCGTGAGCCAGGTTCCCAATTAACCAACTTTCATGTGAACCAGGAACTTCGTAGAGGATAGATAGTTCACGGTAGTGAGAATCACGGTTCCCTCGTTTTCCAACTTCCCATCGACAATTCCACCGTTATCACCGACTTACCAGCGGAAACCATATCACTAATTACCGCTAATTACACCCTATTTAGCGTTTTCACTAAAGCAAACTGACGTATCCATCACTGTCCACCTTATTCGCGATAGAACATAGGCGAAAATTAACTTCCAGTCGATAGATCACCCGTTATCACCCTTATCAGTCGATCCTTATCACTAATTCCTACTAATTACTCACTAATTAGTGTTTCCCGGAAAGCAAACTGACGTTTCCCTCACTTCCCACCTTGCTCTCGATAGAGCACTAACGGTTATCACAAAGCGCAGTAGATTTGATCCCTTATCAGTGAGTTCGAGTCCCAGCTTACCCGATCAAACGTGTCCATACACGTTTGTTCGTTACTCTCTAATACACTCTGAGAACGCGCTCCCCTCTCTCTATATTCTTCATCCATCGAGGGTCCGACATGTGGCTTCGTAGTCAAGTGGTTAGGACGTTCGACTCTCAATCCAAAAGTCGTGGGCTCGATCCCCCTCTGTGACTGGTCTTTTGCTCGTTATGTTTCTCTCTATTCCGAATTTCGGAGGACAAAAGAGAGGACAATTCCGAGATTCAGCGTTATATAGGGGTATCAAATAGAATAGAGAAAGGAACTAGTTGACTAAGTTTTTAAGATGCACAGTTTACTAAGTTTTTAAGATATAAGTTTCGAAGAGAGATGGATAAATGACGAAACCCAAGCTTTCTTTCCGAAGATCTCAGCGCCCAGTTACATCTAAACCCCCTGCTTACTAATCATCTCGTTCTAAGTTCTTAAGAAAGTGATCGCAAATTCCGGGAACATATCCAAGCTCTCTTTCTGAAGATCTCAGCGCCCAGTTACATCTAAACTCCCTGATTGCTAATTATCTCGTCTCATCGAACCAACATCCAAGTGAACCAGGTTCCCAATTAACCAACTTCCCCGTGAGCCAGGTTCCCAATTAATCAACTTTCATGTGAACCAGGTTCTCTGTAAACCAGGTTCCCCGTGAACCAGGTTCCTAATTAACAATTTCCCTGTGAACCAGGTTCTCTGTAAACCAGGTTCCCCGTGAGTCAGGTTCCCAATTAATCAACTTTCATGTGAACCAGGTTCTCTGTAAACCAGGTTCCCAGTGAGCCAGGTTCCCCGTGAACCAGGTTCCCAATTAACAATTTCCCTGTGAACCAGGTTCTCTGTAAACCAGGTTCACCGTGAACCAGGTTCCCAATTAATCAACTTTCATGTGAACCAGGTTCTCTGTAAACCAGGTTCCCCGTGAACCAGGTTCCCAATTAATCAACTTTCATGTGAACCAGGTTCTCTGTAAACCTGGTTCCCCGTGAACCAGGTTCCCAATTAATCAACTTTCATGTGAACCAGGTTCCCCGTGAGCCAGGTTCCCAATTAACCAACTTTCATGTGAACCAGGAACTTCGTAGAGGATAGATAGTTCACGGTAGTGAGAATCACGGTTCCCTCGTTTTCCAACTTCCCATCGACAATTCCACCGTTATCACCGACTTACCAGCGGAAACCATATCACTAAATACCGCTAATTACACCCTATTTAGCGTTTTCACTAAAGCAAACTGACGTATCCATCACTGTCCACCTTATTCGCGATAGAACATAGGCGAAAATTAACTTCCAGTCGATAGATCACCCGTTATCACCCTTATCAGTCGATCCTTATCACTAATTCCTACTAATTACTCACTAATTAGTGTTTCCCGGAAAGCAAACTGACGTTTCCCTCACTTCCCACCTTGCTCTCGATAGAGCACTAACGGTTATCACAAAGCGCAGTAGATTTGATCCCTTATCAGTGAGTTCGAGTCCCAGCTTACCCGATCAAACGTGTCCATACACGTTTGTTCGTTACTCTCTAATACACTCTGAGAACGCGCTCCCCTCTCTCTATATTCTTCATCCATCGAGGGTCCGACATGTGGCTTCGTAGTCAAGTGGTTAGGACGTTCGACTCTCAATCCAAAAGTCGTGGGCTCGATCCCCCTCTGTGACTGGTCTTTTGCTCGTTATGTTTCTCTCTATTCCGAATTTCGGAGGACAAAAGAGAGGACAATTCCGAGATTCAGCGTTATATAGGGGTATCAAATAGAATAGAGAAAGGAACTAGTTGACTAAGTTTTTAAGATGCACAGTTTACTAAGTTTTTAAGATATAAGTTTCGAAGAGAGATGGATAAATGACGAAACCCAAGCTTTCTTTCCGAAGATCTCAGCGCCCAGTTACATCTAAACCCCCTGCTTACTAATCATCTCGTTCTAAGTTCTTAAGAAAGTGATCGCAAATTCCGGGAACATATCCAAGCTCTCTTTCTGAAGATCTCAGCGCCCAGTTACATCTAAACTCCCTGATTGCTAATTATCTCGTCTCATCGAACCAACATCCAAGTGAACCAGGTTCCCAATTAACCAACTTCCCCGTGAGCCAGGTTCCCAATTAATCAACTTTCATGTGAACCAGGTTCTCTGTAAACCAGGTTCCCCGTGAACCAGGTTCCTAATTAACAATTTCCCTGTGAACCAGGTTCTCTGTAAACCAGGTTCCCCGTGAGTCAGGTTCCCAATTAATCAACTTTCATGTGAACCAGGTTCTCTGTAAACCAGGTTCCCAGTGAGCCAGGTTCCCCGTGAACCAGGTTCCCAATTAACAATTTCCCTGTGAACCAGGTTCTCTGTAAACCAGGTTCACCGTGAACCAGGTTCCCAATTAATCAACTTTCATGTGAACCAGGTTCTCTGTAAACCAGGTTCCCCGTGAACCAGGTTCCCAATTAATCAACTTTCATGTGAACCAGGTTCTCTGTAAACCTGGTTCCCCGTGAACCAGGTTCCCAATTAATCAACTTTCATGTGAACCAGGTTCCCCGTGAGCCAGGTTCCCAATTAACCAACTTTCATGTGAACCAGGAACTTCGTAGAGGATAGATAGTTCACGGTAGTGAGAATCACGGTTCCCTCGTTTTCCAACTTCCCATCGACAATTCCACCGTTATCACCGACTTACCAGCGGAAACCATATCACTAATTACCGCTAATTACGCCCTATTTAGCGTTTTCACTAAAGCAAACTGACGTATCCATCACTGTCCACCTTATTCGCGATAGAACATAGGCGAAAATTAACTTCCAGTCGATAGATCACCCGTTATCACCCTTATCAGTCGATCCTTATCACTAATTCCTACTAATTACTCACTAATTAGTGTTTCCGGAAAGCAAACTGACGTTTCCCTCACTTCCCACCTTGCTCTCGATAGAGCACTAACGGTTATCACAAAGCGCAGTAGATTTGATCCCTTATCAGTGAGTTCGAGTCCCAGCTTACCCGATCAAACGTGTCCATACACGTTTGTTCGTTACTCTCTAATACACTCTGAGAACGCGCTCCCCTCTCTCTATATTCTTCATCCATCGAGGGTCCGACATGTGGCTTCGTAGTCAAGTGGTTAGGACGTTCGACTCTGAATCCAAAAGTCGTGGGCTCGATCCCCCTCTGTGACTGGTCTTTTGCTCGTTATGTTTCTCTCTATTCCGAATTTCGGAGGACAAAAGAGAGGACAATTCCGAGATTCAGCGTTATATAGGGGTATCAAATAGAATAGAGAGAGGAACTAGTTGACTAAGTTTTTAAGATGCACAGTTTACTAAGTTTTTAAGATATAAGTTTCGAAGAGAGATGGATAAATGACGAAACCCAAGCTTTCTTTACGAAGATCTCAGCGCCCAGTTACATCTAAACCCCCTGCTTACTAATCATCTCGTTCTAAGTTCTTAAGAAAGTGATCGCAAATTCCGGGAACATATCCAAGCTTTCTTTCTGAAGATCTCAGCGCCCAGTTACATCTAAACTCCCTGATTGCTAATTATCTCGTCTCATCGAACCAACATCCAAGTGAACCAGGTTCCCAATTAACCAACTTCCCCGTGAGCCAGGTTCCCAATTAACCAACTTTCATGTGAACCAGGTTCTCTGTAAACCAGGTTCCCCGTGAACCAGGTTCCTAATTAACAATTTCCCTGTGAACCAGGTTCTCTGTAAACCAGGTTCACCGTGAACCAGGTTCCCAATTAATCAACTTTCATGTGAACCAGGTTCTCTGTAAACCAGGTTCCCCGTGAACCAGGTTCCCAATTAATCAACTTTCATGTGAACCAGGTTCTCTGTAAACCAGGTTCCCCGTGAACCAGGTTCCCAATTAATCAACTTTCATGTGAACCAGGTTCTCTGTAAACCAGGTTGCCGTGAGTCAGGTTCTCAATTAATCAACTTTCATGTGAACCAGGTTCTCTGTAAACCAGGTTCCCCGTGAACCAGGTTCCTAATTAACAATTTCCCTGTGAACCAGGTTCTCTGTAAACCAGGTTCACCGTGATCCTTATCACTAATTCCTACTAATTACTCACTAATTAGTGTTTCCCGGAAAGCAAACTGACGTTACCCTCACTTCCCACCTTGCTCTCGATAGAGCACTAACGGTTATCACAAAGCGCAGTAGATTTGATCCCTTATCAGTGAGTTCGAGTCCCAGCTTACCCGATCAAACGTGTCCATACACGTTTGTTCGTTACTCTCTAATACACTCTGAGAACGCGCTCCCCTCTCTCTATATTCTTCATCCATCGAGGGTCCGACATGTGGCTTCGTAGTCAAGTGGTTAGGACGTTCGACTCTCAATCCAAAAGTCGTGGGCTCGATCCCCCTCTGTGACTGGTCTTTTGCTCGTTATGTTTCTCTCTATTCCGAATTTCGGAGGACAAAAGAGAGGACAATTCCGAGATTCAGCGTTATATAGGGGTATCAAATAGAATAGAGAGAGGAACTAGTTGACTAAGTTTTTAAGATGCACAGTTTACTAAGTTTTTAAGATATAAGTTTCGAAGAGAGATGGATAAATGACGAAACCCAAGCTTTCTTTCCGAAGATCTCAGCGCCCAGTTACATCTAAACCCCCTGCTTACTAATCATCTCGTTCTAAGTTCTTAAGAAAGTGATCGCAAATTCCGGGAACATATCCAAGCTTTCTTTCTGAAGATCTCAGCGCCCAGTTACATCTAAACTCCCTGATTGCTAATTATCTCGTCTCATCGAACCAACATCCAAGTGAACCAGGTTCCCAATGAACCAACTTCCCCGTGAGCCAGGTTCCCAATTAACCAATTTCCCTGTGAACCAGGTTCCCTGTGAACCAGGTTCTCTGTAAACCAGGTTCCCCGTGAGCCAGGTTCCCCGTGAGTCAGGTTCCCAATTAATCAACTTTCATGTGAACCAGGTTCTCTGTAAACCAGGTTCACCGTGAACCAGGTTCTCTGTAAACCAGGTTCCCCGTGAACCAGGTTTTCTGTAAACCAGGTTCCCCGTGAACCAGGTTCACCGTGAACCAGGTTCCCAATTAATCAACTTTCATGTGAACCAGGTTCTCTGTAAACCAGGTTCCCCGTGAGTCAGGTTCCCAATTAATCAACTTTCATGTGAACCAGGTTCTCTGTAAACCAGGTTCCCCGTGAACCAGGTTCCTAATTAACAATTTCCCTGTGAACCAGGTTCTCTGTAAACCAGGTTCACCGTGATCCTTATCACTAATTCCTACTAATTACTCACTAATTAGTGTTTCCCGGAAAGCAAACTGACGTTTCCCTCACTTCCCACCTTGCTCTCGATAGAGCACTAACGGTTATTACAAAGCGCAGTAGATTTGATCCCTTATCAGTGAGTTCGAGTCCCAGCTTACCCGATCAAACGTGTCCATACACGTTTGTTCGTTACTCTCTAATACACTCTGAGAATGCGCTACCCTCTCTCTATATTCGCCATGCATCGAGGGTCCGCATGTGGCTTCGTAGTCAAGTGGTTAGGACGCTTGACTCTCAATCCATGAGTCGTGGGTTCGAGTCCGCTCGGTGACCGTTCGTCTTTTGCTCGTTATATTTCTCCGAATTTCGGGGGACAAAAGACAAAAGAGAGGACAATTCTGAGATTCCACGTTATATAGGGGTATCAAATAGAATAGAGAGGAATCTCATTGAAGGGAGGGGTAGCACTCATCAAGTGATACTGTGTAAGGACCATCGACGTTACAATAAAATGTAGTCGAATAATTGTGGGTACCTGTTCAGTTCCTCTTTCGGGAGCACTATCGAACAGTTCGGTGAAGAATCCAGTCATGGCCTCAGCCCCCTCACATCCGTACCTCTTCACCGTCGCAAACTTCGTCGCAAGGAAGTGATCAAAGTTCTGCAAGAAATTCACCATTATTTCCACTAATACTTCCTTCTCGTCGTCATGGTAAACCAATGTGTAGTACTCCTCCTTCAAACGTTCTTCGCTAGCACTCGTCGCTCGAGTGGTCGTTTCATTTCGCTTTCGTGCAATTTTGCATAACCTCAAGCTACCGGCGATCGCTCTAATTGAAACTAACAATAACATCCAAGATTCTGTGATTACCTCCATTCTGATCATTTTCTTCGCCAGTTTTACTCTCTCCTCATTCCTCAATTCACTTGAAATGGTCGACTCGAAGTTTCTGCAATCAAAGGGAGAGTGAGGGAGAGGGGGGAGGGGGTCTCACTTCGCTAGCCAGTCTCTCTCTTCCCAATTCGATATGTGCATGAATTCGATGGCAAGTGGTCCGCAATAGATACTCCTGCAATGGTGATCACGTCATTCCAACCCTCTCCATTCACTAATCGAGTGCTTGGTACCTCAGTTGTTCCACCAAATCATCTACATTGTGCTTCTCATTGAGAGAAGCGTTCCACTTCAGTCCATACGTCTCGGGAGAAAGCTCGGGCATTCTACAATAAATCGCTCTTTCCCATTCCATAATGGATATATTACAGAAGTATTAAATACGAGTCATAATTGAATTCTGATCTAAGCAGCTCACTCCTTTCTCTTGGCTAATCCGAGGGGGTCCAGCTCAGCTTCTAGATATCCAAATCGACGGAAGGCGTTGACCAGATGCACTCTCTGTGCTGTCTCCCCACTCATTTCTCCTGCAATGGGATCCCCTCTCTCTCTCTCTCCTCTTCCTTCCTACCCTGTGGTGTCCAGACAGACTTGGGTGGATCGGGCAGCCATCCGTACTGCTCCTTCCCCGCTCGATATCCTCTAATCGCTGCAACTCACTCTCACTCTCATACCATCCATCATCTTTTATTCCTCAGCTTCCCCATCTGACCTCTCCCCCCCCCTACCATGATGAACTCCACCCAGGTCAACTATATTTGTTCACCCACCCAATCTATTCGTTAAGGGGCCAGTAAGAATGTCCACATCACCCCCCCCCCCCCCCATTTGATTCCGAATTGTTGTTAATCTAAGGCATCCATTTCCAAGCTTCGACGACAGTTCAGCAACTCCTCTTTCGTGTCCATCGAATCTCCTTCCATCATTGAAATCACCTTCGTCCACGATGGAGTCCATCGAGCAAGACTCCAATCACCATTCATCCACTATCAATGTCTCCGAATTTGAAATGGACGAGTACTGTGATGGAATGACCCTGATAGAAGAGAGGAAACAACGAAGAAGGGTTAATTGTAGACGGTTAGCAATTGTACTACTCCTTTTTATTCACTGAGAGGGGGGGGGTCGAACCTATCTTCCATGTGACTGTTTTTCTCGATGGTCCCTCCTCCCCTTCCTTCTACTCTCTGTCGTCTACATATCTGCACTCGCTATGTTGTGTTTACCTGCTGCCAATGTTTGAGTGTTTCTGAAACGAAGAGATCGCTAGCTCTTTTCGTCTTCTCCCCTTCCTATTGACTTCCCTCCCTCTCTCCTCCAGTCACTCAACATGCGATCGATAAAGAGTTGCCACCCGAAGGACCTCTTTTTGAGAGGTATCCTTCACCATAATCCGATCCATTTTCGGCTGTTTCAGTCTGCCTCCACGCGGTCTTTCTCAGGAGAAACTCAAGTTTTATACCTACATCATATTGTGAGCTTTTCCTCTTTGGTCGTGCAGCGAGATTCAGTGCGGACCATCATAACTAGTCTAGTCTAGGATGAAACCCTCATTTCAGTGCATGCGTCTTCATGCTGACCTTCCTCGCACTCGCTATTGCTTTCTTCGTCATTGTTCTCTGATCCTTGATCTCTACCCTCCATATCTCCCTGTGATTATTCTTCCCATCACGAGTTCCCTTCCAAGCACACCTCACAATCCTATACGCCGCTCCTATCTCAACTCCAATATCAAAAGAAGAGGGAGACTCACAGATCCTCACTAGACTCCTTCCAGCCCGTAGCATTCTCCCCTGCAACAGCTTCACTCATTATTGTAACCATCTACCAGAAATTATTACGGCTTGGAACCGAAGCCTTAATCAGAACAAATTGTAGCCAACATTATTGTATTTATCAATTAAAATTGGAAATAAATATTCAGTTAGCAATACCAATAACTGCATTCTATGCATTTTTGGGGCTGCAAAATATTAATTTAAATGTAGGAACATGAGAAAATATTTTGAGAACAGATTAAAATTCAAGTTTCGAGTAGTTTATGATGAAATGGGATCAGCAAGAAACGAGTTATATGTATGGGATACTAAATAGGGAGGGTGGTGTAGCAGGATCATTCTCAGTTCCATCGATAGCCTCCAGGAGTTCCGTTGATCGCGACTGGAGCTGCAGACTGCTGGGGCACTGCAAACATGTTCAGTCACACGAAGTCGACCGACTAACGGACCTTGTTGGTACATGAGGGTCTGCTGCTGCTGGTACTGTGGTTGCTGCACTTGCTGTGGCTGCTGATACATTGGCTGCGCCTGCGAGACTGCAACAACCGCATCCGTATCAGTGTGTACAGCAGAGGAGGCCGTTGTGCATGCACTGACCATAGACGGGATTCTGCTGCATGGAGACTGGGTTCTGCTGCATTGCGTACTGCTGGGAGATCACTTGAGGCTGCTGCTGCTGTTGAGGCACTCCCATCTGGTACGGAGCCTGCAACAGACACATACAATACTTTCGCCAAAAACTGTAATCAAAATAAAAGTGGCCAGTAGAATGCTCACCTTGAGTCCGGATGCATTAGCGTATGGATGGGATGCTTGCTGAAGGGGGTTGTGATTGCAAGAGCGAAGTTTGCTGTGGAGCGATGTAGGTCACGGGATGAGCAGTCACTCTCAAGAGATAGGTTAGAGGGGAAAGGAAGGGCAGCAGAAAGAGAGGAGGGACGAGAGTTCATTTTTAAGCACACCCGACGAAAATCGAGAATATTTTCGACAACACGATCGATTTGCGGATTGCGGTAGTTGCGACGGAAAAATCAATATAAGCGAAAGTTCTGAATGGCGGCAATCGTACCAATTTCATTTCATGTAAAAACCGAAGAAGGGAAGGAGACAGTGGATGCTTATTGAAAAGGGCAGAAATATAGAATGAGCGATGACGACACGACATTTAATAGAGAGGAGAAGATTATGAGAGGAGCAAAACCGAGAAGATGAAATTGAGAGATAAACAAATAGATTATGATAGGAGAATAAAAGAGAATTAAAAGGGAATCACTAACTGCTTTAACGTGAATTCGCGACATTACTCGAACAAGGTTGAGAGCGGAGAATGAAGACGCGCCCAACAACTATCCTATTGTTTGCTGTTAGAATAATCAGAAGACCATGTATGGTTAGCCTAACTCACCTTCAACTGCATTCAGAAATTGATGGAATTCACAACATAACTAAATAAAGATTATTTAAAATGAAAAGTATACTGTGTTCCCATAGCCGTCTGAGTTGGGATGGTGGGTGCGGCCATCGTGGGAATTCCAGTCGTGCGGGTCTGCATTTCCTTGAGAAGACGATCACGGAAGTATTGATATCTCTGACGAGACTCCGCGTATTGGTCATACAGTGCTTGCAGATCACTCAACAAGACTTATTTTCACTCATTATTCATACGACCAATTGTCCATCCCTTCCCGCCCAACCCTGATACAATCATTATTGGGACTAAGTTTATTATTTGGATTAATCTCACTGTTTTCATCATACAACTAACTATTTTTGTATTCAACTGATCGTCGTGAGTTCTACAATCATGCCAAATTATGCCAAATAATCCAGATACGGCTGCGATTTGTTCAAGTCAAGTGAATTGGCCAACATTCTTTAATGATCTTTTACACCCACCCATAAACTGGTCGTGCAATCTCGGGATCGATGGTTCCCGGATTGGGAAGTACGAGGGGCGCAGCTGCAGGGGCACTCGCCCCTCCCGCGAAGTAGCCATGCGTCGCCTGCTTGGCTGGAGGGCCATCCATTCCCCCCGAGTACGGTCTGAAATGGAAGGAACACTCTAATCATACATCGCACTCTCATCTCAATCACTACCTTTTGCCCGAATTGGTCAGATCGATCTTAATAGTGGCATTAGCAGTGTCGCTGTTCTTCTCGTTGTGGGGACAGTTGGTGGTCTTGTGTTCGGTACTTCCACATCGGAAGCACTTATCACTCATTCCGGGCTGTTTGCGGAGGCGAGAAGTTGATCTAAACCATCAAGCATGTTACAAATATTTCTTTCATTCAAAGAAATAACACTATCATTGTCAGCTTAAGTTTTCACACTGTGCATTTCCTTACTTTGCCAAACCAGTAAAATGATTGGGAATAAGAGGTTGTTTATTATTTAACTGGTTAGATAATTTGTATTATCGTAAGATTCAAATGCTAAGCATAGCTAATACGGTGTTTAGTGCACTATCGTCCCAGAGCCGGAACGAAATATTAGCTGTATCATTATATTGATTTACCCTAAATTTCCTATTTTATCTCAGTATATTACTTAGCGCTCTATTAATTGATTAAGCAAAACAGGCAATTTGCAGAATCTTTTGTTTGTGTTTGATAAATATAGAAATACTAGTCCGGCTGCCCCCCGCCTTCGGCGGGGCCCCGTCCTAGCGGAGTAGGTTTCGCAACTTGTTGATGCGCAATCTCTCTCCCTCCCCATTTCGTAATCGTTTCGCAACTGTTTCGCAATCCGGTCAAACGGACACACTGCGCTTTATATATAGGTATAGATATGCCGATAGCAATAATAAGCGGAACGGATTATTTTCTTACAATAGCGTTGTTTCCACAAATTAAGTTCTCGAGAAATTAGCGGTGATACGATGGTTTCATGTAGTCGGTTTTGCAATGATTTTGCCAAAATAATCGGATCTATGTCAGGGGTTTGTAAAAAGGTTAACGCACGACTCATTTCTCGCAGCTCTGAGCGAGAGAGCATGAGAAATGAGGAGTGTGGGAAACTTTTTGCACATCCCTTGTATATAGCAGTTTCCGATGATAAAATTCCATTGTGAATTATCTCCCTTTTGCCGTAAGGCTAGCAATGGTGACGCTTTTCCTCGACTTCTTGGTTTAGCAATTTATAACCTCGGCGGGTCCCGTGATAACGCAGTAGGTATCGCAATTACTCATGGCAAAACTTGTTTACTTTATATATATGAATAGATTTGGACACCGTATGAATGGCAGTTTACGCCGAACTAATCGTGACACATCATTGGCAAAAAACCAAACACGAATTTACGGAGGAAGTTTAAATACATGATATATTTTTAATGAACAAATAATAGCGCACCTCTCGATATGGATGGCTCGCCCATCGAGAGTCGTCCCGTCGAGTCTTTTGATCAGCTCGTCTACGTTCGTGTCATCCGGTATATGCTCAAATTTCCTTTTATTCCACCAACGTTCATCTTTACCAAGCCAATTCCCAACGATAACAAGTGTTTACATAAAGCTTGATCGAAGTGGCCCATTTATGCACCCTGACGTTTGCCTAAGAATCGAGCAGATTCGGAGAGTTCTGGCACAGCTCAAAAATATAATTTCTCTGAAACTCGGTGCTTTGGGGATATCTAGGGTGCTGAAAACGGTGGGCACATTAATTTTGCCCCCAGAGTCGCCGTTGGCTCCAGATGACGTCACGTCTAAAACACATTTTCTAATATTGCGTTACTCTCGAATATGCTAAAATTACGTGAACATGGTTTACGGGGTAGTTTCTCATTCTGATTACGCCTATCCACTTAATTTTAC
>BTRK01000006.1:28554162-28642192 GCA_036245805.1 Pristionchus mayeri
GTTTCCTGAATTCGACGATAAGGTACTGAGTGCTCTGTTGGCAAGAGAAGGCAGTGATCGATGAATGATTCAGTGTACTTGTAGGGAGTGGGGGGAATGGATCTAGTGGATCTCATCAACAATCGATGTCCCTCCTTCGTGTGCATCGGCGAGAGAAGAGAGAGGAGAGTGAATGAACTGAGGGAATGGATTAAGAGAGGACCAGTCTGCAAGGGAGATCTCAAAGAGGGGGAAACCAGAGAGGGCAACATCAAGTTCGTTTTTTTCCCTATTTTGCAAGTCAAAACGGTGTTTAGTTTCTTAACTAATTACTAAACTTGCGATACAGGTCTCACAAATAGCTCGTTATGCAGCAAATGGCATGAGCTATCGATAAATTTAACAAAACTGAACGCAATTTAGAAGAAAATGAACGTAGCAATCTGACACAAAGTAGGATCAGTAGCTATCACATATGTGGGCAGGGATTGCTGCTGACTTTCAAAATCCGGGAGGGTGTCCATTAGTTTAACCACAAAACCGGCAGGGTTCACTGTAACAAGTACGGCGTATACTATACGAAAACCGGGAGGATCTTGCTGCTAGCAGCAGTGATGCCCACATTTGAGCTATCAGTTGAAGCAATTTCTTTCTTGTAGAAATTTCAAATCAAAATCATGTTCTAGAGAGTCAAGTAGCTCCGTTTCAAGTATTTTTTTAAGTTGGCTAATTAATTATTTCGAAGTGGACCTTGCTCAGATGCCTCCTCCTCGAATGGCCCCATGGAGGAATGGACTCTCGACTGGAAAGCATCGTCTTTTATCTCCTGGCACTTCATTATCACAGACAGTCGAAGCAGCTTGTAAATTTATTTATTCATTCCATTTTAATTTTTGCCAGAAATTATAAAAATAATCAGGTCAGTAACCAAGAACCCAATATGCAAATGTGTAAACTGAATATAAGGCCGAAATAGAAGATAGTTGAGTGAATTGTCTATCTAGAAGAGGGATATACAATGTGCGTTGTTCCTGCAGGAGGCTCGTCAGTTCGCAGAGTATTTCCTCAGCAGCAATCACGTGAAATCATTCGGAGAAGAAGTTGCTAAAAGTGCATGGGTCATTCTGTCGTATGCGACGATCGAACGAATGTTCAAGGTGCGTCCCTCCCTCCCTCCCTGCCCCCCCCCCCCCCCAGCTCTTGCCTCTCCATTCCAGTTGTACGATGACGATCTTGTGGTCGAGATGGATGAGCACATCCGTCCCTTGCGAGTTGCCCTCGAGATCTCCAGCAAGGTCAGCTCTCCCCCCTCTCATCCAATTCATTCAATCGACATCAGTCTGACGCAACTGTCCATTTCTTGCTGGCTCAATCACTCTACCAATCATCGACTAGACTCGCACGCTACTTCGGAAGGTCAACGTTTAAATCGGCTCACTTTTTCTCAATGAGTTGCTGATATATCGATTGGTATAACAAAGGAGTGTTGCAGATGGGATCCTTCGATGGTCGTCAGGGTGATTCGATAGTGTGCACTCTGAGGAAGGAATGCACGGCGCTGTTCGAGAAGGTGTTGGAAGTGGCTCCCTCCATGCAGGAATCTAATCAGGTGCCACGAGACATTCCCCAGTTCACTATCAACAATACCCGCACATTTCCATAGTATTTTTGTGTTACTGCGAGAACAGAACTCGTAGTCCGTTGTGTCATGCTGCGTGTGCCCTAAAATACGGCCCTGTGCGATTTTGGACAACACAATTGGAACGATTTATTCAGGTTGTAGTTTGTAGTTTTCGCGTTTATTTTCGCTCTTTTACTTTTATTTATTATTTTCCGCTTTTGTTTCATTTCGAGTTACTTCCAGCTATCACCTGGCCGTGTTATCCATACCACCAGTGATAAACTATGGCAATTATGGCCTTAACACGGCCAGGTGATAGCTGGCAGTAACTCGAAATGAAACAAAAGCAAAAAAAATCAATAAAAGTAAAAGAGCGAAAATAAACGGAAAAACTACAAACTACAATCTGAATAAATCGTTCCATTTCTGTTGTCCAGAATCGCACAGGGCCGTATTTTAAGGCACACGCAGCATGACACAACGGACTGCGAGTTCTGTTCTCACAGTACAGGGGTTTAATATTTCTTTGTTGATGGGAAGTTAACGATAAGTGGGTAGAACGCTAAATTCATTTTCTACTAATATGCGTCATAATTGGAAGAGAAAGTATGATTTCAGTCGGCATGGGACTTCCAGTGGTTGGCCTATTTCTTCCTAGCCAAACTTCACCTCAAAGGAGATAATCCGGACGTGGTGAAGGTGAGGATACACTAATTATTCTTTCTCAATTTGAATATATCCAAATTAATTGTGGTTTCTCCAGCTCCGTATTTTATTTCAGCTCTACTGGGGGACCAAAAATGCCGCCCAATTGGGAGGGGGAAAGTGCGACCATAATTAAGAACGGGAGTGCTTTGTTGCAGGCAGTAGACGGATTCTTCGAGGCAGCGTGTGCACTCCAAATGGGAGGAACTGCTTATCTGCAGAAAATATCAGTGAAGAATCAGAAGAACCTCGAACCAGTGGAGGTCCATTATCAGATGTACTCCACCGTGTGGAAATATATCACCAGAACGTGAGTGAATTCCTCTTGAATAATCTGGTGATTATGTTGATTGGTTGAATGGCTTGCAGTGTTCGTCCTTCCTTCTCCGTCCTCGTTCGTCTTCGATCGTACACAGATGCATTCAGTAGACACGGAGTAGTGAAACCATCGGCTGCCATGGATCTCTACGAATTGGAACCAAGTGAGTGAGAGGGGTCAAATGGATGGGAAGGGACAGTTGCAGTTATCTCGGAGACTATGCACAATATCTCATTCAATGCTGGCAGGAGTGCCATAGAGGAAGATGAAGAATTCGTCGTAAGTTGTTTGTGTGCATCTCTACTATTGACGCTGCACTCAAGTAAGCTCCAATGATATGAATTTTTTAGCTGAACAACATTTTGGATAAAGTCGAGTTGATAGAAGAATTGAAAAGTGCATGCAAAGAAGCATTCAAGGTACGAATTCGTCATCATTAGAGGTTGAAATGTAACGCTACCCGGGATAGTTGAGACCCGAGTGGACAGAATAGTTCTGTTCAATTACCAGGGATAGTTTGATGCAAATCGCAATTTTGCATCAGTTCTGCTCGCTTTTGCGGTGAGGTACAGATCGAACTATCCTGGGTAATTGACTTATTATTTGCCACTATCCCGGGTAATTCTCATTCCTCGCCATTCTTCTCGATTACCCGGTCGGGTCAGAATTACCCGCCCCGAATTAAAAACTCTAGTCATCATCTCATTTTAATATAGATGCTAATAAGACTTTGTCTCTTAAACTTGTCTGTTCAGTTGATAGTGGATCGATTTCCCCATCGGAAGGCATACCATAGACTGGCGGAGATGGCAGTGAGAGAGGGAGATCTTCTCAGTGCACATACATTCATATTCAAGGTGACCTCCCACGATGAAGATCCTCTTTTAGATATCATATCATTGATGCACTTGCAGAAGATCTTTCCTCGGAAGAAAAAGGAAGACAGTATTTTCGAAGGAGTTGTCGAATTCTCTTCCTCAGATATTGACAGGTTTGGTTTTGCTTTGGAAAATAATCTGACTTAACCTTTAAATGGGATGGGATGGGGGGAGTATGAAGTATCTCTCTGTAGATCGGATTCTCTCTCGTACCACGTGACTCGTTCTCTCCTTCTTGGATTGTCTCTCTCCGTCAAGATAGCCGATGCCGCTTCCATCACTGCAGTCTGCACTGCTCTGGCCAAGACGATGATGGATGAGGAAGAGTGAGTCCTCCCCCCTCCCCCTCTCCCCCCTCCCCCCTCCCTCTCCCTTCCATTCTTCGTCTTGCAGATCGTACGTCCTCAAGTCAGAGTACATGTGGATGGTGCGAGTGGCTACTCGTGCTCTCTCCCTGGTTCTATCTTCTCATCCCCTCCAATGGAACAAGAGTGTGAAGTGTGAGATGGCGGCCCTGCACAAGTCCCTCCTCGAGTACGTTCTCTCGTCTTGGGGAGTAATGGAGGGAGGAGGATTGCAGTGTGAGTGAGAGTCTTCCTCTGGTGTATCTACGAGGAGAAGTCAAGAAGATAGTGGAGAGGAAGGGAGGACTTGCCAGACTGGAGGGAGAAGTCGCCTCATTCGACAGGAAACCCGGCCAACAGAGGGTCTGCTCATTCAATTCATTATTTATGCTGCAACTGAACATCTATTTCGAAATTAAAACGGCTACTTGGATGCAAATAAAATTAGACTGTTCAATTAGAAATTGTATACTTTCCGTGGTTTGAGCTTCAATATTGCCGGAATGCAGAATAGGCCAAAATTGAGAGTATTATGTTTAATTATGATCACATATTCTTCAGAAGAGGAAGGGAGATGGATCAAGGGATAAGTTGCCGGGAGGTCTGTTGGGTGAACCAGCTGCGAAGATGAATTCCCCTTCGGTGATCCCCCAATCAGTCTCTACTCAGTCATCTGGCCATTCCCCTCAACAAGAGACCCTTCTCAATATGAATCGGGGTCTTCATTCGCCCATGCGTGTTCCCTCCTCCTCTCCCATCGCCGACCCCAATAGACTCTTACTCCAGATGCTCCTTCAACAGGCTGCTACCCAATCCCCTAGCCATAATACTAATGCTAATGCCTTTGCTAATCTCTTCTCTAAGAAATGAATCCCGTTAACGTAAAAAATTCATTTTCAAAATGATTACCTTTTGAATTATCTGTAAATATAGCATATTTTGAATATACCTTTCCCCGATCTCATGTTCACAAATAACCGGTACTACTAGCTACTGATTTTACTCACTTCTTTATACGAGCTACGAGCTATGATTGTTTTTTTTATTATTGCGAAACGATAAAATTAGTTTCTCGTTATATAATTTACAAGTATCTGATTTTATTCCGTCGAGTCGGTAATCCTTATCTGAAGTGAATCATAAGAGTAAAAATTAAGTCCCACTCAACTTTTAGTAGTCCTCATAATGGATTGCTTCGTGGGTGCTGCCACGGGAGCTATCAAGAGTTAGTAGAATACCCATCTCAATCACTTGCAACTCCTCCCCTTTAAGGCATATCCCTGCGAGATTCTTCCTTTTCAAATATTACGACCGTAAGGGAACTCGACCCGAAGAAGGATGAGATCACATCGATGGCATTCTCAGGAGATGATCAGGTAAGACCATACCATTGATATTCTAGTTTTACTATTACGAGTTATCATTCTAGACAGAAATCTTGGTTGCTCAATTGGATCGATCTCTTCGACTGTACGATTCGGTGACTGGTGCTATCTCCACTCTTTTCTCTCTGGAGGGAGAGGGCAGGATAAGAGGACTCCATGTGACTAAGGGGTCTGTCGAGAAGGAGATACTCCCCATGCGAATACAGTCCTGTTGGTTTCCCATGTGAACACGTTGCCCTCCGAGTAACCCCCAGTAACCCCCACTGATCCCACGGGTCTAGCACGTTCATCTTTGAGAGAATTGTGCTTAAATTAGTTTCGTTGTGTTCAGCATGCAATTCTGCATCGAATCATATACAATTTGTACTATTAAAAGCTACTATTTCCCATTATTTGTATGGTTTATACTACTCCACAAAGTCAATACTATTTATAACGTAAACAAAACTAAGAAAGGGGAACCGTAAAACTTATCAAAAGTCTGAAAACCGGAAAAATTTGAAAGAGAACTGGAAAATAGAATTAATACCCTGATAACACCGGGAAGTGATTTTTTTCTTTTCGACAACTTCAAAATTCATTTACCGAAATATTTAAACTTTTAATAGTACAAATTGTATATGATTCGATGCAGAATTGCATGCTGAACACAACGAAACTAATTTAAGCACAATTCTCTCAAAGATGAACGTACTAGACCCGTGGGGTCAGTGGGGGTTACTGGGGGTTACTCGGAGCGCAACCTGTTCACATGGGAAACCAACTGGACTGTAAGTACATTCGTTCAGGCAGGAAATAGTGACTGCCAGCGATGAGGGAACTGTTGAATTATGGGAGAGAAGTGGAGAGAAGGTGAGAGGGAAGGGAACGAAAGGGAGGGGCATCCAGTCGTGTGCAGAGGGCGTCAGTGCGAGTGGGCGATGGCGAGCTTCTGGCGATGGGAGTGAATGGAGAGGGCAGCATCGCTGTCTCGGGGAAGAAGCTCCTTCTGAGGACACTCGACCCAGCCACTCTCAAGGAGAATTGGAAGAGCAAGAATGTATACCTTTCCTTTCTTTGCTAAATAACATGGTAAACATTCAAAAATATAAGAAATGAATTGAAGTATCACATGATATATAAACAAAAAATAAAAGAGATATAATGAATAACTTACTATGTTGAGGTTCGTAACGACTGGCTCGATCTGGAGGTTCCCATATGGGATATGCAAGCAAAGTATTCGAATGATGGAAAGTATATAGTGACGTCCACTGGGACTCACGAGGTGGGCAGTCCATAGAAAGCTACTCATTTTGACCACTCGAACTTTCAACTGTATCTGGATATTGATTGATTCAGATTCGTTATTACGACCCCCGTGCACAGAAAAAGCCAGTGAAGAGGATGGAGTGGCTGGAGGTACTGTAGATTGTGCACATAACTGGTTAAGTTATTTGGTTGGCAGGAACCGATCACTGCTCTCAGCGTGTCCCAGACTAGCGACTGGACGGTGATTGCAGGAAATACGAAGGGAGAAATGGCACAATTCGATCTGCGGAAGAGTCAGTGGGAGTAGTGATATTATAGTGGGATAGAGATGAGGAGGGGCAGAGGAATACGAGTGCCAAACTGGAAGGAGAAGGAGTCCGTCTATATTTCAGTGCTGCCGAATGCGAAGTTCAAGGGACAGGCCGGATCTGTAAGATGCATCCAGGTCAGTATTTTTGTATGCGACTTGTTAAGTGAGATGTATTATTGAATATTGCCTTCACTGCTTCTCTCCCCTTCTCTCCTCTCCTCCTTCCAGTCTCACTCATCTGCTCCTCTCATCGCCTCGTGTGGCATCGACAGATTCGTGAGAGTCCACGACGTGAATACAAGGAAACTAATGCACAAGGTTAATCTAAATTTACCTAATCAAGTATTGTATGCATACAGGGTGCCCCAAAATTACCCGAACTGATTTCATCTTTCTGTGGCCTCGCGGCCCAATAGATATGTGCGACCTCTAATGCATCATCATGAGGAGTGGCGATTAGTCTCTCACTATGCAAGGTTTCATATCAGTTGGTCAAATCATCTAGTAATGGCGATGTCTAGTAGCATCCAATCCGCATTCTGGACCTGTACAAGACAGTGTGACATCGCTCATTGACTCTGCTTTCACAAGCCGTTTGCATCCCATACCGTTATCATGTATCAACAGCTTTATACTGACAATATGCATCCGGACTGAGGGAAACCGGTCTTTGTTTCCATCTCTAAGAACCGAGATCGCTACCGAAAGAGGGTGCTTCGAAATAGCACGAAGATAAAAAAGATTCTCGATATCTCGAACACATCCATTCGTAGTCTTATCAAGCCCCAGCTGGCTCTTCGCCTTCACAAGTACTGTAAACTGCAGGGACTATATCAGCTACAGATCAAGCTCCGCAGAGATCGGTACCTAAAACTTTTGCTACATTGTGCCAGGTCCGCGCACTTTCGTACGTTGTTCAGCAATGCAAATATTTTTTCTGTCGAAAGAAAGCTGATTTGGCAAAACATCATAATCACTGCCTCTGATCCTAAAGAAACCAAAAATAGTTATGAAGTCACTGGTTATACCAGCTATCCCCTCCGCATAATTGTTTGGGATGGAATTTGCTCAACATGAAAGTTCCCTCTCTTTTTTTGCCATTCCGAGCGTCTAGATCAATACGGAGTATTACATGAAGAACAGCCTCGAAGACGCGCTTCCACCATGAGCTCATTCCCACTTGGGTCAGGAGCGCTGGACCTTTCAAAAAGATTCTGCTACATTTCACAAGTCAAAGTTGTGGTTCAACACTCATACCTCCGATTAATCACTCTGACTGATTGGCCCCCGAACTCCCCCGATCTCACACAATTAAATGAGGTCCCATCAAAATTAGCTAGTATGCTACTATTGCCCATATTGTTGGTAAACTTTATCACGAACCAGATCGCCCATGTCCTATTACAAAGGTGTGAATCATATAAAAATGTAAGTTCGGGTAATTTTGGCGCACCCTGTAGTTGCCCACCACTGGCGGCGGCTTGTTGGGCAGTGCGCAACGACGTATAGGGGGTCATGGTCCAAAATAGTGGTGGGGGTTGATGTTCGATCGACATTTGGTACCATGTCCAACATCATCTACAGTAACTCCATTGTTATTTGTCGGCTACCGTAACCCGATATACAGTATCCCAGATACGGTATGCACACCACATGGTAGCAAACGAGCCGATACTCGGCCGTACAGGCATGGATGACTTTCGACCGGAATACCGTAATCCACATAAAGTATCCTTGATACCGTAACCCGATCTACAGTATCCCAGATACGGTATGCACACCACGTGCTTGCAAACACGTAGTTACTCGACCGCACGGGCATGAATGACCTTCGGCATGAATACCGTAATCCACCTACAGTATCGTTGATACCGTAACCCTGGCTCACTACGAAATACGAACCATGAACTGACTTTATTTCTGAAATAGGCGCTAAAATTCGTTCTTTGTTGTTTTAAGTATAACTCTTCGAGCAAATTTTTTTAAGAACGATTTCATCATGTAATCGTAGCCGAGTGGTTAAAGCACTTGTCTAGGAAACATGAGGTCTTGGGTTCGAGTCCGGTCGGCGGTAAACACATTTGTCACGCTTTGGGAAGTTTGGAAAAGTGGCTTGCCTACAGTATCCCGGTTCGGTTGGTCAACTTTAGCACGCAGGGTCACATACATGATTTGATTACGTATTTGTATCGCGGTCATAACGGTAGCACTGTGGATCATTCTTTAGGTCAGATTCTTCATTTTAACGGCGATTCTTCATTATAATCTAAAAACACGAATTTCGAAACCAGTTTCGAATCCTTACGGTTTTAATATCGTTGTGTTGTTTTCATACAAGGGTGACACGCTGTAAGAATTTTAATGAATTTGCATTCCCAGGGTACTCACTTCTCTCACTCGAATTATATTTCAAAGGGGTCCACTAACAGCAGGCGAGCACATAGAAAAATTTCTTCTTCGAAATATCTACAATGAAACGAAATCAATTATCTTGGAGTACGTCAATTTAGTTTCTTAAGAGACCATCCGCCAGAAAACGGAATGTGCCTCGGATGGTCAAAATTCAAAAAAAATCTCGAACTTTTTTCTTGAAGTCTTCTTCAAAACTTTTGCCGTGCGGGACATATGGTGAAGATCCGATGTTAATGGCAACAGAACAAAGTTAAATGGAAAAAGAAGAAGCTCAGTATGAGTGAATAATATTTAAAAAGTCTAGTTAAAACTCTTGCGTTTGAAACATGTCAGTTGATTTTGTTGTTGAAAACAGGATAGTTGATTCCGAAAACGATTATTCAAACAACAAAAGTGAAAAATCAGACCAAAAATATCGAAACCAATTTTATTAAGAAACAACCCGCAATATTGTCAGTGTGATCGCGATGCTAATACGTAATCAAATCATGTATGTGACCCAGCGCACTGAAGTTGACCTACCGAACCGGGATACTGTAGACAAGGTTTCGGTAGCCCCTCTTCACTTCTCCAAACTTCCCAAAGCTTGGCAAATGCGTTTACCGCCGACCGGACTCGAACCCACGACCTCATGTTTCCTAGACAAGTGCTTTAACTAACCACTCGGCTATGATTACATGATGAAATCGTTCTTTAAAAAATTTGCTCGAAGAGTTGTACTTAAAACAACAAAGAACGGATTTTTAGCGCCTATTTCAGAAATAAAGTCAGTTCATGGTTCGTATTTCGTAGTGAGCCAGGTTACGGTATCAACGATACTGTAGGTGGATTACGGTATTCATGCCTAAGGTCATCCATGCCCGTGCGGTCGAGTAACTACGTGTTTGCAAGCACGTGGCGTGCATACCGTATCTGGGATACTGTAGATCGGGTTACGGTATCAAGGATAATGTATGTGGATTACGGTATTCCGGTCGAAGGTCATCCATGCCTGTACGGCCGAGTATCGGCTCATTTGCTACCATGTGGTGTGCGTACCGTATCTGGGATACTGTATATCGGGTTACGGTAGCCGACAAATAACGATGGAGTTACTGTAGATGATGTTGGACATGGTACCAAATGTCGATCGTACATCAACCCCCACCACTATTTTGGACCATGACCCCCTATACGTCGTTGCGCACTGCCCAACAAAAAAGGTGTTGGGCAGTGCGCATCCATGAAGACTATGATCCATCGCCCGTGTTTCCTATAGAAGTGGCAAGCGAGCAAGAAATTAGCTCATTTTTTTCTAACTCAGGCATTGGTATCTACTTTTTTTCTGAGATGGTGGTACCTAATTTGAAAGTGCATTTTTGAGGTGTACTGCAAGGCCCGTTTGAATACTCTTCTTCTTCGAGATGAATTAACGATTTTATCGAAGATGAAAGAAGAAGACAAGGAGGATTGGGCACTCATGGACAGTAGGAAGGAGGAGGAATTGATAGATGAGGTCGGACTTCCTTCAATACATCCACCTATTCATGGTCATTAGTTTCTGGATGTTAGTTGAGGGTTTGTAGAAGGAGATCAAGATAGAGCCAGAGGATGAAGAGGATGTGTGGGATGCGATCGAGAAGGAGGAAGAGGAAGAGAAGGAAGTGGTGGAAGTGAAGGTGAGGGGGAGGGGAGTCAGTCTAGGCCATATTGATTGCAGGATGAAGGAGAGGAGGATGAGGAAGAAGAAGAAGAGGAGGTGCAGCCGATGACGAAGAGAAGGAAGATCACTCAGGTACCCTCTGCCTCTTATTCGTCTCACAAGGGGTGGTCGAAGAGTGTCCAAGGGGTTTCATAACGAGACTAGCGCATTCGAAACAGGAGAAAATACTAAGAACTTCTTTTGTTTTCAAATTTGCTAAACGATCTTGTGGAGGTCTGGGCTGTATGGAAATTTAGGGACAGCCTCAGAAATAGCCTGGTTTTGGCCTTTCCCCACTATGAGCAGACCACCACAAGATCGTTTAGCAAATTTGAAAACAATAGAAGTTCTTAGTATTTTCTCTTCTTTCGAATGCGCTAGCACTCGATATAAAACTCGATGGACGCTCTGCGACATCTCCTTGTAAGATGTACTGTTACGCTTCACGTTAATAGTCTCACATGTGCTTACATTTAAGAGTTGCTAATTAGATGGCCATCCGGCAAAGAACAATTGAGGCGAAAGGTATGGGGGGGGGGGGTTGATGTCGAGCGCGCATTAAGTACATCTAATGTAAATGCGCCATTTATTACGGAAACTCAAATCTCGTTTTGTTGTCGACTTTCTAGGCGACGTGTAACTGAACTCTATCACGTAGATCAACGCACTCTCACATCTTCACCCAACAAGACGAACGATTTTTGTCGGATAAACGTGTGCCGGTTCTTTCACATAGTCACTCATATGCCAGGGGTGGCGGGAACAGGTGTTAAGAAACATGCAGTGAAGGCTATGGTGATGGAACGGTGTGGAACTCGCTATTAGCAACTCACTACTGTTAATTTTTTTCTGCTTTTTCAACCTTGACATGGTTCCTAAAAACATTCAAAACCACACCATCACAAAAATATCTTAATTTCAAGAGAGACTATCTGAGCCATTGGATATATTCTTGGCAAAGTTCGAAAAATCGAATTCCTCCATAATGTGTGTACGGATAGTACTCGGTGAGTATAGCACGTAGGCCACTTATGGAGTCATCCAGATAGCGCTTTCCAGGAAATATGTATTGCGAATTTTTTTCGAAATTTTAGTTTTCGCAACCGTTTTGAATGAATGACATCTTGAAAAATGCGCAAAATTCATCTGATCATACTCACTAAATTTCATGCTGATATGTTTTCAAATCCCTCAGAAAAATCGAAATTTCGACTATAATTTTTTAATGAAAAATTGTAGCTCCTTCAGGCGGGTGGGTATGTTCAATTTTTATTTCAGCGTTGTGTAGTGCAGCCATGATACATTCTTTGCTAAAAAATATGAACGAAATAAAAAGGTGAGTTTTTGAGAAATTGACGAAATACGACTAAATCTCAAAATAAAATCAGTTCTTGATGAGCTCAGCGGCCTACCGTACCCCATCCAACATGAAGTACTCGATGAGGGAAATCAATTACCATTAGTAGAATTTCGGTATTCCTTCGCTCGCGCGGGCGCGCAGCTCTTTAAGAGCTACAGTAATTTTGCATGGATTACGGTAGCTCTTAAAGAGCTGCGCGCCCGCGCGCGCGAAGGAATACCGAAATTCTACTAATGGTAATTGATTTCCCTCATCGAGTACTTCATGTTGGATGGGGTATGGTAGGCCGCTGAGCTCATCATGAACTGATTTTATTTTGAGATTTAGTCGTATTTCACGGCATTTTGCGTACACACAAAACCAAGACTCCGCCCACTACACCACCGCCATGGTGCGCGCACCTGGCCGCCACGCACAAGACCGGAGCCGGAAAAAAGTCATCGCAGAAGCCCTGATATCGATTGAAATTATCGATTGATTTTTGGTCCTTGGCCGACATCCCTTGTGCAATGTTAATGGATACGGTGACATTCAAATTTTTAATTATTCCCTCGGTGGTGTGAACAAAAGTCGGCGGGTGCGTTTGGGGGTCTGTAAGTCGTTTCGTCAACCTGCAATTCCGACCGCGAAATGCCGTGATTTCGTCAATTTCTCAAAAACACCTTTTTATTTCGTTCATATTTTTAGCAAAAAATGTATCATGGCTGCACTACACAACGCTGAAATAAAAATTGCACATACCCACCCGCCTGAAGGAGCTACAATTTTTCATTAAAAAATTATAGTCGAAATTTCGATTTTTCTGAGGGATTTGAAAACATATCAGCATGAAATTTAGTGAGTATGATCAGTTGAATTTTGCGCATTTTTCAAGATGCCATTCATTCAAAACGGTTGCGAAAACTAAAATTTCGAAAAATTTCGCAATACCTATATTTCCTGGAAAGCGCTATCTGGATGACTCCATAACTAGGGACCGCGGAGGCCCGTCCTTTCTGCCGTCCATCACTTTTTTATTGGTGTAGCGACTACCGTATTTTTGACCTAGTGTAGCGCTGTGCCATGAAGTTTTTTGTCAGTTTTTAATATCGATTTTTTGGCTTGTATAACTTTTTTGATAATTTTTTTGCTCTCGTATCGATAGTACAGCTTATTTTGCATTGATTTTCGACTGGTTCAACCTGCGCATGACAGACACGCCATTTCTACAGGGGTCCGCAAATTTTCGTACACTTTCGAAAGTTACAAATTTGCGTTTTTCTCGTATAATCGGCGTGTCCCCTCAAATCTGTTTATATATTTGAATAGAGCAACTCTTTCTAGACACTGGGTTAGCATAGATCATGCCCAATTTTTCTTCGTACGGGTTCTGTGACTGTATTTATACCGAGAGTTTCCACTTTTCACGGTTTTTTCCTTTTTTGTTTGGATTTTCGCGTGTCCCCTCTAAGTTTTTTTATATATCTGAACAGAGAAACTCTTTCTAGACACTGTATAAGTATAGGTCATGTCCAATTTTTCTTCGTACGGGTTCTGCGATTGAATTTATCACATAGTTGACTACTTCGTCATAGATTAGATTATTCATCTGTTCACTTCTGATAAACATTATTTTCCGGCCAAAAATGAGTTCAGAAGCAAGCACCCGCTCTTTAAAGTAATTGTTGTGTCCTTGAGTACTTGAGCAAGCGGAGTGAAAAATGAGCTTTATCGACGACGGTGTAACAGAAGAGAACAAAGTTAAAGATGTCAAAATCGCGAAATTAGATTTTCATTTACCCCTTTTGATCCACTCGCAGTCAGTCTCGCCTGTTCATCCATGTACTCTATGCCTAGAGCGAGCCCACAGCCATGCGCTTCTGTAGCTGATGGGTTGTGTTCTGTGCGTTGCCCGGTCGCCGCAGGTTCGAAACTGCTCATTTTTAATTTTCTTTTGCACTGTTTTTGTGAAGTCCAGAGTACTTCTGGTGATGTATTTCGCAGCTGAATCCCACCCGCGCTTCGCGACGAGTGTTCAATAACCCAAAAAATTAACTCGTAGGCACGCGAAGTACGCCGACGCCGTTCATAGGACGATTTTCGTTAGTATTCTTATCAGTGAAGGTATCTGATTAAACGAAATATTTGAATACTCCGCATCAATAAACATGAGGGAATCCACTCCCTCATTTTTATTGATGCGGCGATGATGGGTGCGTGCGGACAGTGCGGAGGGGTGAGCTGCCAGGGGACAGGGCCGGGTCTCACTCGATTCTTAGGCAAAAGGGCTCATATTTATGATTCAAAAATGTTAATTCGATTGAAATTACTTTTAGACAATGATTCATTTTTCTGAAAACGAAAAGCAAATCGATTTGGGCGAGATACGAGGGTAGATCAAAAGGCCAGACTAAGTGCCGGAGGGTCACAATGTCTGAATAGGGGGTAAGTGAAAACCTAATTTCGCGATTTTGGCATCTTTAGTGCGCGAGTTGCATATGCATTCAGCATACCATTCGATTCGTCTTTTCGAGCTCTATCGATTGAGCTGAAAAACAGCTTCGGTACGAAATTGCGGTAAAAATCAATAATTTTAATCGATTTATGAAAATACTAATGATCATATCGATGAACAGATAGCACAGGCTTATTCTCCATGAAATTTTGTGCGGAAAACATTTTTCTCGTGTTACTACACGCCCTGTAGGCAGAGCATCATGCCTCCAAAAATGGCAAATTTGGGAAGCCGTCGACTTTGACGGCGTCTCACATCGTCGAGGATGGAGATGTGGAACAAAACTTGATGATTTCTGTTGAGGGACCATATGGGCTATTCAAAACTGCTCAGGGCCCAATTTCGACTTTTCCAATGTACCAGGGTATATTCGAATCTTACGCGACACGCGTGATAAGTGGCCTACGTGCTATACTCACCGAGTACTATCCGTACACACATTATGGAGGATTTCGATTTTTCGAACTTTGTCAAGGGTCTTCACAAATATGTTCACTCACTTAGATAGTCTCTCTCAACTTCTTTATTTTTAGAAACCGAAAGCAAAGGGAAAGGAGAGGAAGAGAAAGGAGAGTGAGGCGGAGAAGGAAGAAGATATCCAGGAGATTCCCGTAAAGAGGAAGAAGGTATGCACGGTATATCAGCATTTTTAGGATTTATTTTTTTATATATATCACGTGTATCACGAGCCAGTGGAGGTGTGCGGGAACATTTTCAAAATTTGCATCACGAATTTCATCCATATTATGGTAGTATAATTGTGATCCCTGGAGTGATGATTTCGAAAAATATAGGTCATTGGTCCCAGAGCCGGATTTTAGAAATTTTCCGGTTTTTTAGTTTAAAATTATAAATTATCTTTTACGCTCTCTGATTCTGAGCATGTTTGAGCGCCGGTAACTAGAATGTCGACAGCTTTAGGTGGGCCTCTCAGTCATAATTGTGCACATGTCGGGGTATATAAAAATATTTGCTAGGACTTAATGGGCATAGCTATTCAAGTTGGATTTTAGCTATGTGCAAACTCGGAGAAAATCGAGAATGAGAAAATCGATTTTTCAAATTGATTAGAACTCCACATTTCAAGTGGCTATTGTGAACATCCAATGACTAAAACTCTAAAACCACCGGTAGTTCATATTCAGTAGTCAATTGAAATCGAGCAGGAGCAATTTTTGTAATTTTGTGGTCACATTTCCAAAATTGACTAAAAATTTCGCAATGAGGTCCATCTTCAAATCCTTAGTTTACATTTTTCTTGGACGCAGGTGGACTTATTCTTTCATTTTATGGAAAAAAGTTCCCGTGTAAGTTTCCTCCGTGATGGAGAAAAAAATTGTTATTTGCTGCAGAATTTCGTTTTTTGGATATAACTTGTCAGGTTCATGTTTCACAGAAAAGTTGTCAACATGAAAGTTTCTGGAAATATTTTTCCGAACATTTTGAGCCCAATGCCATCTTTCTAGCTCATCTGGGAGCTGATATACGTTAGGGCCAGGTGCAAAACTGGAAATTTTCTAAAAACCGGCTCTGGGACCAATGACCTATATTTTTCGAAATCATCACTACAGGGTATTATACTACCATAATATGGATGAAAATCGTGATTCAAATTTTGAAAATGTTCCCGAGAGGCATGTTTTTCATTCACTGACTCGTGATACCCGTGATATATATTTTATAGTACCCCTAAGTATCAATATCAACTGTATTTATTTTAGGTCGTTACGAACAAGAGGAAAGGCGCAGAAGAGATTGCTAAAGAGAATAAGAAGAGAAGGAAATGAAAATTTCATCTCTAATATCCGTCGTTGATTTAATTGTTGTTCGCAGTTTCGTTAATTGTTGCGTTGCTATCAGTCTCATTTCCAACACTAAAGTATGTTACAATGTTTTTGGTGAATCTTATGAAGAGGCGGATTTATACTCTCGGTCTTCTATGTACATTGGCATAGTTTAGATTGAGAGTCGTGTATCGCCGGACGTCGATTGTGCAAGGAATTGGAGACAGTTGTGATGTAGTGACGTGTTCCATTCGCTGGTTTCCTTTCGATTCTTTCTTATAATGCCCAGGTAAGGAATGCCCTGATAAGAAGAGCGAGAGTACTCGTAGTGCTAGTAGTTGGAATGAGACTGGAATAGGGATGACTCCCCCTCTCCTTGCAGTGATGGGATGAACTCATGTTCAGAGAGCATCTTGATTGATGGGAGGGACGTGAGTTTAAAGTATTGGCAGTGGAACAAGCTTGCAGAGATGGAGAGGAGGAAGAGGAGCAGATGGTGGACACCTCGGAATAGGGTTAGATTGCTTTATATGGTATTGCAATATTGGAATACAAACATCGATCGAATCAAAGACAGGAATATGGGTAACAACCGTGAATGAATGATTATCAATTCACTGTGATCGCAAACCACAGCAATAGAGTAGGAGTTAAATGGATTATTGAGTGAGAACTTGTGCATCGGCATTAGAGACCAGAGATTCTCCACTACCCTCGACTTCCTTCTCCTCACTCGAATTCTTCTCCTTCTTCTCCTCACTCGATCCACTTCCCTCGATCTCTCTCTTGAAGCGGAAGGTCTGTGATATGTATGTACGGATGCCCATTCCAATCCCCTCCCCTACCTCTCCAGATCCCTCCATTTCCTCCACAGATTTCTCCTTCTCTTCACTCGAGTCCTCTTCCTTCTTCTTCTCCTTCTCCATTCCCGATCCTTCCACCAATTCCTTCGACTCTTCTGATTCAGTCGATCGACGCACTCGAATCTACAATTAGATATGAAAGTATCGATTTCATTCATCCAATCTCTACTCTAATGGGACTTACCAGATTCTGTTCGGATCTCCAGGAGGTATAGCATACGGTAAGACCGACGAGGATACACAGCAAGAGTACGGTACGCATCTCTGAAGAAATAAAGGTACGACAGGAAAGGATGGGAAGCGAATGGGTGAATAATGAGCATGAGGATTTGGATGGATCTTTTAAATAAGGAGAGATGAGTCATGGGGAAAGAAGGAAGAGATATCGGAAGGACGGAGAAAGAGAGATGAGATAATGGAGATACAGAGTGATCACGTGAATGAGGGAGAGGAGAGGGGAGGAGGAGGGGGGGGGGAGGGGGGGGAGGGGGGGAGGAGCGGGGGAGACCGATCAAGGATGAAGATGAGAGACAACCTCCGCTCAGATGCAACTACTACTGAATGAGGGAAGACATCGAGAGTGGAGAGGTGATAAAAGGGGGAGGAGAATGGAGGGGCGAGGGGGTCATCCCAGAGAGGAAGGGCAAGTCTTGTGGAGGGAATCAAGGAGAGGATAACCTGTGACTGATCCACTGGCAGTTATCCATCAAATGGAGGGGCGGAGCTATCAGGAAGATGAATGGAGAGGGGGGGGGAGAGAGAGATAGGGGGAGGGGGAGGGATGAAGTCTAGGATGGGGAGATACTGTAGACGCGACTGCCTTTTTGTAGTCATAAGGAATGAATGGGAAGTAGTCTCAGTTTCCCTCCTGGTTCTTCTCCAGTTTCCCAGTGTGAGTGTCAATGCATACCTTCACCCTTTGGTCTTCTTGATTTGTCATCGTTTATGTTAAGCTTGCAGAGGAGGAAACGAGTGAACAATGTGAGATTCAGTTAAAGAAGCAAATGATTTTCCATCGAATTGGGGGATTATGACCCGATGGAGTGGATTACTCTGACCCTACATGGAAAAGCTACTCTGCCCGTAAGAATGAATGGATGTGGGGGGAGGAGGGAGGGGGAGGGGGGGGGGTCCTATCCTATCAGCCCTGCAGCAGCATCTAGAAGAGGCACGTGGTAGTTCCCTTGTCGCAGTCCGAATGCATTTCCCACAGTCTGCGCCCCTCTGCAATTACTTCTGTCACTCTCTCATCATTCCAATCCTCTCGTACCTGTAGAATACATTGGCTCCATCAGCGGCCAATTTTCCAATTCCATGTTCGAATGATTGGTGTGAAGGGGATGATCCGAGGGCGGACTCGTGATTGATCGCCACTTCTCCTCAAATGAGAATCCATTGCAGCTGACACAGCATGCACTCACTAACAATCTCATCATTCCTTCTAGACTAGATGGATCTACGGGGTTGGGACACACTCCTAGTTCACTCCTTCTATCTCTATCTCAATGACCATGGGGACGAAGAGTACACAAGAGGCAATCGGAAGATCTGTGCGATTGCGGGCAAAAGATGAATGGAGGAAGGAGCTGAAAGGGCGAGATTCATATTCTCACTTCATCCTCATTTACGCCACTTCCATCTGTCCAAATGGAAGAATAACCATGCACTAGGAGGCTCGATGAATGTATTTGTGCAAATAGTGTGCGATGAGCCTCTGCGTTGCTCCTCCATCTAATTCCTCATTTCTTGCATTCAGTGATGGATGAGGCGTCGAGTGAACGTTTTTCGCCCTTCCACCCCTATTTTACCCCTCGAGCAACAACTGCCCGAGGCGACCAGGCAATTGAGAGAATGCACACAACCATCCCACCAAGACACCACAGAACACATAAAGGCCAGTGGGGAGGATTGGAACTGTCCGAAAGTAACTGAACGGAGTGAGGGGAGAGATACATAGGCGAAGCTCAGAAGTATCTAATTGTGCGATCAGCGTTTCAATTGTAAATACGCCGAGTTTATTTTGTAGTGAAGTGATTGAGATACCTCATGATCTCTACATCTCTGATCACGAGTCAATCTCCCCTCTTCCTCTTTCTCTCGATCGAAACCCTGAGGGGAATGTCTCGATTGATTGAGTGAATCAGCTGTTATGCTTAGAGTGGAGAGAGAATGGCGAAGTAAGAAAGGAGAGTTCAAGTGGGAGGAAGGAATGATCCGCAAGGGAAAAAGGAGAAGGAGAAAGTCATCGCTTAGATCCAATCCATTCCTACTAAATAGATCCATTTTCAGTCCAATCACACCGTCTGAGAATATCCGCCCCATTGAATTTTGTAGAAATAATTTACCAAAATGTTTAAAGCAGTGTGAATACCGTGAGAGTATTGGCCATTGGGATTGGATGGAATAGGGGGAGGATCTTCATTGAATCGGCTCATCCCGGATAGATCAATGTGAGAGTCTCGGAAGATCTAAATTTGTTGAGAATATTCGAGTATTTTCTGTATAATGTGTATGAATAAAGGACCTGAATGAGGACGGGGTCTCTTGTCTTCGAGATCTCAGAAAGGGAAGGAATGTTAGAGAAGACATCTGACATCTGAGATTCCATCCGCCATCATGATAATCAAGTGACAATTGTCTGCTTATCGGTTTTCAACAGTCCAAAACGGGGAAAGGGCTATCGATGATGTTTGCAAGGGGTGAAACATTTGGGTATTTAGGTTAATCTCGAGGGATAAACTCACGAAAAGAGAGAGGAGAAGAGTGATAGGACGAAGCATAGTCATGAATGGAAAGGGAAGGGCAAGGGAACAAAGGAAGAAGAGGAGAGGAAGGGAGTATTACTTAGAGAAAGCAGGGAGATACAACTGGTCTCTTCTCCCTTTAGATCTCAGTCGTTTGAGTGTTCCCTTAAGTGATAGAACGGGATGAACACAAGAGGAGAGACATACTATATCATTCATCACTTTGTATTCTGTTTACTCTTGTATCAGGTTGTTGCATAAGTCTTGTCCGATTTTATCATTTACAAATTCCGTCTTCTACAGACATTCATGTGAGATTTGGCACATGTATCTTTTGTGATATATAGAGGATGTAATACACTTTCTAGCGCACTATACTGTATCCCTGTCATTTCAATAATATGGATACGAAATTAGACGAAAGTAGTGTACTTGAACGTTCTCGTTTCGTATTTCTCCAGTCCCCTATTTCCTTAGGAACAGACAAAGTGCCAAACTCATAGAATTGTCGTAGAGTGTGATGAATGTACATCATACCGAACCACTAATGGTAACCAGTGCTTAAAAGGCATGGCTAAAAATTTAAGAAAATCTGGAAATGCCCTCAGATAGTTCTTTGCCAACCGATATGAACCCATGCCATTTTCGTGCCGTACGATATAGATATATCTTTTGTTTTTAAAAGTTATTAATATGTGGTGTTAATATCCCTCTTCATGTAAAGTATTGAATCTAGTTTCATTCGACGTGATTATTTTTCCAGAAAATAGTGGTGAAAATTTGAATGCCGAATTTTGCACATTTTTCTAGTTTATGTCTCTCACGCAACTAGAATGTGTGGCCTATTGTGGTAATCTGAACCAGCAACCCATATTCTACAATCGCTTTTGTGAAAACTATTTGAAAATAATTCATCGCTGAATGGAGATTTAATTTTCAAAGTATCTGAAATCACGAATTTTGTGAAATTTGTCCGAATTTCGTTTTCGTAATTTTTCAGTTTTCTGATATAGACGAGCAACTACTCTCGAATTTTATTGGTATTTGTATAGCCCCTCTAGCGATGGTTAAAGCGACTTCCACTGAATTCAGTATCTCTTGTACTGGAAACAGTGCAATTCATTAACTGGACAGCATTTCAGTGTCTACATTCACATTCACTGGGTTCTCATGTTGAATGCGCTGAATACGCAAGCCCATTTAACCTAGTTTTAGAAAGTGTATTATCTATACTTCTAATTTAGCTGGGTGAGGAAGTATCGCTATCTGTTCCCATCAACTAGCACCGTGTCAAAGAAAAAGTGTGAAGATATGCGATAGTCTGAACATTTCAAGCTTCGTTGTCTCGTAATGCAGACATTTATGAATTAGATAAATCTCATTGTTGGAATGTACAAGCATATGCCTCTGTTATGCCATGTGGCCAGATAATGGCAAAAACAAACAAGCAAGATCGACAAAATAACTTAGAGGCTTCCAAATCGGACAGGACTTATGCAACAAACTAATAATTGCATATGTTGGAAACTCGCATAAATGGTGTTTCTATGTCGAGACAATATATAATATAAGCAACTGTAAAATGAATTATCATAATGCGTATACAGAAAAAAATTTGTATGTGATTACTCCCCTTCTCTTCTCGTTGGTAATCCTATAATTCTCTGCAGTAAGTAAGATTCGACAGCATCCGCGATATATCAATATCCAATTGCGACGATCAGTTATTAATCAATAAATATTTCTCATGCCTGCGTTAACGCTAGATGAGGATTGATCAGTATTTTTCGGTCGTTGCATGCCATTAGTGAGGGCCAACCGTTCTTTTCAGATTATCCCTAACAAAGCGGGTTCTGGCCATGAGGGTTTCTCCAACTGTAGGGTATCCGTACCGTAGTCGCCCTGCTCCATTGCTGCAACTCTATTCTTCATTCTTGACTGTCCATCGATCCTTCCTTTTGAGTGATTCTTCATTTAAATCGCGCACCTTCGTCACAGTGCACACGTTCTCTTTCCTAAATGCATTGCTCACAGTAATCCCCACACCTTGCGCTCCATTTTCCATTGATTTATACTAAGGCGCTCCTTTTCACTCGCAAACAGACTTCTTACCCGTAGAGTACTGTAGACGAGTTTACGAAGAGTCTCCTCTTAGTCTTCAATGGAAGAAGGCGAGAAGAAGGCAGAGTAGAAAGCTTGCTCCAATTGACTCATCTCATTGTCAGAAGAATGATATATTTCATAAGAATCAGCGAGATTCTCCCTCCATCATAACACGGGTTTCCTGTAAGAACGTAGGAACGCTGGACACTAGAAATATTTTATGTCATCGATTTTCACTAAACTTGGTTTATGGACTTCATAGGAGGTTAGAAGAAGGCCTATCCACTTGGAAAAAATGCAATCAATAGCTTTCAACCAGGGCTACAAATTAGTTTTAGTGCTTCCTGTCGCTATGATTCTTCGTTTTCAAGTTATTTTAATTAAACTGTTTGAAACGTCTATAATTGAGATATGTCAGCAACAATTATCGCATTTTTTTTTGCAGCCACTTCAAGCGATTTTACAGTCGTCATGAGACGATTACGCTTGGTGGTGTAGTGCGGTGAGGCCGACTACTGTTTGGACTACGTATCCCTGCTCTCCAAGGTGCTTCTAGGGAACGATACATTTCGCGACCGGGGTCACTACCAATTAACCGACCCCGGGGGGATGGAGGGCTTGGTCTGCCTCGGCGGGGGATCGAACTCAGGTCCCTTGTATAGCGAGTGGCGCCTCGCGCCACCACGCCACTATATTATCGCATTAGAAGCGGTTAAAGGCGTTTTGCATATCAGCAATGCTTTTGGACATTAGTGAATGTTTCACGAAATCGACATGAGGTCGAACCGGAAGGTGCACTTACATTATCTCTTAACACAGGACTTGTGAACATAATATCTCCATTGTTGGAATAAATGAGAGATATGAAGAAATAAATGTGCATTGATTTGAGAGGCAATGGCATGAAACATGATCAATAATGTCCAAAAGCATTGCTGATATGCAAAACGCCTTTAAAGTTACCCAACAACCGTCAAAATGGCCTATATTTTTATTCCTGAAACTGATAGACATAAAAGAGACTAGTAGAAATGCAATACTAATAAAATCAGAAAATCAATAATTAGTCACAGAATCGACCTCAAAACATGTGTTGCGCTACCCTGATTAAAGTTACCGGACGAGGACAAAATTGACCCCCTATTTTTTGTCCTCCATCGAATAGCCGATGGCTGAATTAGTTGAGAATGAATATACAAAAATGCTAAAAATCAATAATAGCTCCAAGGGAAAGCCGGAAATGATCAGCGTAATCCCGCGCTCTCTCACTTTTGCATACTCTCTCGTACACGCGACCAGATCAGGGCCAGATCAGGGTTTCGTCCTCGTCCGGTAACTTTAAGACCGATTTTCCCGCGAGGTTTGAAACATGAATATTCTGTGTGCGGTAATTAGCGTCCACAATCCCGGTTCTATACCAATTTTATCCTCGCTTCTCCCCCGGTTGTAGAAATATATATTTCAACAGCAAAAACTTCAATAGTACTCCGGTTTTTCAGCGCAGGAAGCGCGCCACTTTTGCGAAGCGGCGTGGCCACGCACTCCTCGTTTGCACACTCTTTCTCTCTGAGTATCCAGGACGAGAGAGTACGTGAAACGAGGAGTGCGTGGCCGCGCCGCTTCGCAAAAGTGGCGCGTTTCCGGCGCTGAAAAACCGGAGTAAAGATCCCATCCAGAGAAAGTTTTTTTCGAATTCGCTCCAAATGTATGATCCGCAATTTCTAGTATCATACAGTAAATCGATTACCAGGGGGGTGCTGTACAAGGCATGTATTTTTGGGTCAAGGTCGATAATTGTGTCATGGTAGGTCAAGACTATGTACCGTACCCAATCGATCGTACAGTACCCCAGATACCGTATGACGCTACCGTAACCCAGAATATCGAGAACTAACTTTATTTTCAAAAAGTCAATATACCGTACCCAATCGATCCTACAGTACCCATACCGTAACCCTGAGTATAGTTAGGCCCCGCAAACCCCGCCCACTTGACTCCGACGCGGTTCCTCCAGAAAGTGTTATCGGAGGAGCACAAGCGTCATTCTCAACCAAATCGCTCGTTCAAAAAGAATCAGAAAGCTCTCACCGAGGGGAACCCAGTGGTTGGGCGACGAACTGTGTCTGACTCCTCTGAGTAGGTCAGAATGCAGGTTTTGTAGAGCGAAGTAGTGATCTGCAGAGAATGACGCTTGTGCTCCCTCGGCGCGCAAAATTTCATAAACGAGAGAACGCACGGTAAAGGAGAGCAAGGGGGCGGAGTCTGGACGGTAATTTGTGCGTCTCTCTCACCCGGCGCGTGCAGAGAGCGCGCGCCTATGAGATAGAGCGGCTGCGCCGTCCCCTTGACTTGCCTCACTGGGGGGTGAGGCTCAACCGAGAAGGGGCGAAGCTATGCCCAAATTTTTGGCGATTTGACTGGGGAGAGGTCGGAATTGGCCCCGCCCCTCTTCCCCCGTCCTGCTTTTATGCCGTCCTCCGTTGACACCTTTTCACGTACTTTATGAGCTCCAGTACGAGTATGAGATAAGATATCGACAAACGGCCAAAAGGATGATCTTATTTGGATCCCAGCGGGCAGTTTGAGAATTGTTAGGGTGGCATAGCCTCATTTCGGCTATACCCCTTGTGGTCCCTAAGTATAGTACCCGTTACTACCGTAATCCACACCACTGCGGTCAATCGTAAAATGACTGTTTTCCAAAACATTTTTCATTTAGTTGATTCTTGCTGTATACCGTACCCAATCAATAGTACAGTACCTCCAGATACCGTATACCACTACCGTAACCCCGATTATCGCAAACTAACTTTATTTTTAAAAAAGTCCTGGTACCGTGCCCAATCGATAATACAGTACCCAAGTAACTACCGTGACCCAGTTCCTTGGGTCAGATCCAGTTCCTTAGGTCAAACATTTTTCTAAAAATTTCAAACATTTTTCTAAAAATTCAAAATTGATCGTAAAATGATTGTACATTAATCACATATACGGTAGGATACTTTAAAATAATTTAAAAATCGATTTTGGATTTTTAGAAAAATGTTTGACCCAAGGAACTTGATCTGACCCAAGGAACTGGGTTACGGTAGTTATTTGGGTACTGTATTATCGATTGGGCACGGTATCAGGACTTTTTAAAAATAAAGTTAGTTTGCGATATTCGGGGTTACGGTAGTGGTATACGGTATCTGGAGGTACTGTACGATCGATTGGGTACGGTACGTAGTCTTGACCTACCATTACACAATTATCGACCTTGACCCAAAAATACATGCCTTGTACAGCATCCCCCTGGTAATCGATTTACTGTATGATACTGTACAATTTTTGAAATTGCGCGCTAGAAATTGCGGATCATACATTTGGAGCGAATTAGAAAAAACTTTCTCTGGAGGGGATCTTTAAGCCCACATAATCGATTAAACAATATTTAAACAAACCGCGCATTTTAAATTACGGTACTTAGTGCATGTTCATGCAAATTCGCGGTAAGGTATTGTTCAGGCGCCAATTTAAAAATTTTGCACGGTTGTTGGGTAACTTTAACCGCTTCTAATGCGATATTTGTTGCTGACATATCTCAATTATAGACGTTTCAGACCGTTTTCTTAAAATAACTTGAAAACGAAGAATCATAGCCACAGGAAGCACTAAAACTAATTTGTAGCCCTGGTTGAAAGCTATCGACATTTTTTGAATGCTCGATTGCACCACTTTGAACCAAGATACGACCAAAAAACGAAATCGTCTAAAAATAACCAAGTCCGGAAAAGTCGATTATCCCCCGTAGTAAATCGATAGTGAGGGGCCAGAGATATGAAATATGATCAACATATACACCCCCTAATTTTATGCGTAGAATCCATATTTGAAATAAAAACCATTGTATTTCACATACGTGATGGTCAAACAATCGATTTTTTTATTATCGGAAAATTGATTTTTCGATCAAATGACCAGGAAAACGTCCGTCCCTTTTGTAGATGTTGAGACTTTTGTAGAACTCGTCAAGACGAGTAAAATGTTAAAAAATGTTCGCTGTACGATCAAAATTGAGCGAGTTATGCCTCTTGTAGCAGGTAGATAAAAAAAATCGATAATGTGCAAATTTGACCAAGCCAAGTGGATATGCGTTCTTCTAACCTCCTATGAAGTCCATAAACCAAGTTTAGAGAAAATCGATGACATAAAATATTTCCTGGTAGCAAAAGCTGGACGTTTTCCTACACTTTTACAGGAGACCCGTGATAAGTCGTTGAATGGACAAACTTGAAGGAAACTTGAAACCTCTAAACAGATTCATTATCCTAGTTTTCAATGTCATGCTACGTCTACAAATTCACCTATAATACTCCTAATGTGAGAAAACGAAAATTGCGAAAAACCATCATCGAAGAGTTTCAGAAATATTCTGGCTTCGTGAATAAGATCATCGATACAATTGGATTAAGGGAGAAATTGTGTTTCTCTATTCTGAATATTCTTCTCCCCCTCCACTCATTCTCAATTTGGAATGTCATCTTGATCGGTTGATTGAATGATCCTTCTTCCCTTCCTTTTCCTCTCTTCACTCAATGGGAACGACCATCACAAGTCTCTTCTCTCTCATTTATTCTCCATTTTCACCCTCACATCTCAGACAATGCCTACACATGAATGGATCTCATTGTGCACAGAAGAATGACAAGGGTTGTTACTATCTGTCCCGAGTTAAGAGTGAGGTATACTGTAGATGAAGATGCTCCTATCGATCCATATTCCCAGGGTACGGTAGAGGCAAGTGGATGCATCAGCCATCACAGTCCGTGCGAGAACATTGCATTTAATGAGCAGATGGACAAGAAGAAGAATGAAGCGAAGAAGTGCATCGAGAATGGTGAGAGAGAAGAGAAGAAGGGAGAGATGAAGGATACCTCAGGCAGAGATCGAGTATGTTGCTGCAAGGGAGATCTCTGTTCTTCCCCCTGGACAGTCCATGCAACTGAGACTCTCCTCTCCTTCTCTCATCTCTACCATATCATTCGTGAGCATTCCAACAGTCTTCAGTCACTTCTCAAATCCTCTTGAGTATCACTCATAACTGCATCTCTTGTTTGGTGGAGTCCAATCTCAGTCCTCAATCTGTCTCATCATTTCTTCCGAAAAGCTCAATTTATCTCGATCTCAAAAACTTTTTACGGGATGTTCTTCGGAGTTCAAGGAGTGAAGGTGGGAAGAGGAAAGGAGGAGATGGGGACAGTGAATGGATGCAGATTCTCCTTTCTCTCATTGCATTCCTCTTCTACTTCTGGCCTATCCACTGGAATTGCACGAGAATCGACGATGAGAGTGAGGGAGAGAGAGGGGGGAGGGGGGATGATGAGACAGTTGCAGTGACATTCCGACCGAACAAGTCAGTGGTCCTCTTCCTCCTCCCTCCTTCTCTCCCCTCTGCATTCTTGCCACTCAATCACTTCGCCTATTCAGTCTACTCCATCTACACCATCCATGTCATGGTCTGCATCTACTGCCCATTCTCTCAACCCAACCTTTTACAGTGCACTACAGGACGATGTGTCTACCGTAGTTGGCAGCTGGTTCTCTACCAGGTGTCTATCCCCCCTCCCCTCCTCCCCCTCATCCACTTCTTGCAGTTTCTTCCCTTGGCAGTTGCTTCCGAGGCCACAGCCTACAATCTCAGACTGGCGAAGGTGATTCTTTCTCGAGGAGAGCACTGTGCCCCCTCTCATGTCCTTCCGATGGTAAGCGATGGAATACAATGGGAATCTTCCACCCTCTAACCTCCTCGTTTCAAAGTTTCCCTCCATTGTAGATCTCCCTCTATCTCACGATGTGTTACATCCTTCTGGAAGTGATCTCATCTATAATCTTCCTCGCTTTTCACTTCATTCCAAGGAAGAAGAGTGAAGATGAGCCTCTCGTTCTACTAAATCAGCCAGGAACACCCGATGAGTGAGATCATTCTCTTAAAAGAGATCAACGATCATCCTTCAGATCAACGTGTGCCGAGACAGCTCAGCCGAATACTCCAATCGACATAGACACTCTGCTCCTCCAACCCAATGTACTCCCCCCCCCCTCCCTCCCTCCCTCTCTCTCTCTCTCTCTGCAGCCCTTCGTTCTCTCTTCGTACCACGATGAGGTTCTCTCTCTCACCAATCGTCATTCTCAGCAGTGGGTGGCACTCCGAGTAGTCGTCTCCGTTCCTTCTCTCTATGTGTCAGTCCAAGGAGTAGAGATGGGAGATCAATGAACCCTTCAGTATCAATCCTCAACGACTGCTCATTCCTCCCCTCAAGACGAGTACGGTAGAGATCAGAGCATCCCAATCGATGGAAGGAAAGAGTGACGAGCACTCGTTGCTCGTTGAATGGTCCGTCCCTCTCAAATGATCCCATCACCCCTCATACCTACCGTACTCCCGGGTGTGAATGGTGCATTAGGTTCAGGTTCGTGAGTGGAACCTCGTGTCCGGATAGAGACGTGTCTACATTCTGGACGAGACCTCACTACAGACCGAGATCACAGTGGAAACACGTAGTCATTCCCATATTCCATGAAGAGGTGAGAAAGGAGGAAGAGGAGAGGAAATGATGAGATGGACAGAGACAACCATCAAGAGTCAGAGAAGAATCGAAGAGAGAAAAGGAGAAGACAGAAAAGACGAAGGTGAGAGGAGGAAGAGATGGAGAGGAGCAATGGACCCTTTGAGAAACAATCTGAGTAAGAGATCACTCGGAATCCAACAAGTAAATTGACCAATTGAAAGAGAACGAATAAATCGAAATTGATTTTACATAAATGAAAAACCAATTGTAAATAGAGAATAGCGAATGTGTAGTGTGATATAGCTGATGATTGTTTATTCACAACCAAAGCGAGGGAAATGAGTGACACTCGTAGTGGGAACAGTAGTAAAGTACCAAGCATGCAACACGTAATACTTCTACGAGACATATTGGTGTGAGAAATACATTGACATATGTACATTTTGCATTGGGTTCAGGGTTGCTTATAAGCATGGTGGCTCAGTCTTGCTCTTGTCTCCTCACTTCCTCAATTGTTCCTCCCTACTCGTGAGGGGAACATAGATCACTCCATGCAGAGTCTTCTGTCGGAATCGATCGCCCTCCCGATCGATCTGGATGAACTCCTGCAACTACAATCTACTATCGATCGATGAGACTACCGTAGCCACCTGATGGGCGGTCCCCACGGGAATTACCATCCTCCCTCCATCTGCCAACTGTCGAACCAGCTTAAAGATCAAAGATCAGATTCAATAAATTTTTATGTTGAATGAGAGAGAGAGACGACCTCCATGGGAAGAGTGGGCGCTGCTGCTCCTACCTGCAACAAACCCTATGGCAAGAGAGTAGTCTGGACAACATACATGAATGGCGTTGTATCCTCCTTCGATGGGTCTTCCTATTCTTCCGTCCCCTTCGATCAGCTCGACCCGACCAGATCGAAGGAGATTCCCATGGTTCTGCAATGGCAACCACTTCGTGCTTCTTCATCCTGAACAAGTGATGGTGGGAATGCTCACTTTCTCGATGTTCCTCCTTGCCATTTCAACCAACTGAGGGATGTGCTCGATGCCCACTACTTTCCCACGCGATCCCACCTTAATGGAAAACAATCAAATTACCATAGCAGTAAGTAAAATATTTATGACTGTCATTCTTTCTTACGATTTCATGCCACTTCTATACATGAAGGATGATACTCGTCTCCCCCCATCAAGTCTACTATTTTCTTCATGACCCTTCAACTTCTCATATTACTCCCTTGTCCTCTCTAGAGCTCTGCCCCATTCCCTCCCTTCCTCTTCTCCTCATTGGAAGACCACTTCATCCCTTTCTTTCTTTCTCATCAATTTCCTCGTGGTTCGACTTATCGGGAACAACAAACATCTCATCTTCCCTTCTTCCAGAATCTCCGTCCTTCTTCATCTCTCTCTCTCTCTTCCTCACTTTCACGCTTCACATCCTCTTCTGCATCCATTCAGTCTCCCACTATTCTTCTTCTCTCTTTGCATCATTCATACTCAATCCTCGACTCTCGTTCTCTCACTCAATCACACCCTTTCATCTCCATTTCAACTCGTCTGCTTCTCTAAATATTCTCGCCCTCCATCCTCTTCTTTCTCCTTTCTTCATTCAATTCTACTCAATTCCCCGCTCTCTTTCCATTTCAGGATCTATTCTATTCTATCTAAGAGACTTCAATTTTCCGTCTGAAAATCGGTTTTCCGTATTTCACTCGAAAAGTGGAAAATTGCGGTATTCTTGATTCGTTGTGTGTGACGTTTGTCTTCTCTGAGATGGGCCTAATTATGCATTGATTCCCTCAGTCTGTCTTTCTTTCCCACGAATCCTCCCTTCCAATCCCTTCTTCTGTCTGCACTCCTCCCCCCTCCCTCTGACCATGACTGCCATGGCAGCAGTGAGATATCCACTGCCACTGCCCACATCGAGTCCCTTCGCTCCTTCCACCAATTGGCCCTCCAGTCTCTGCAGGGCATTCGCGTGCTGCAACACAAATCAATTCCATCTTCCACTCTTCAATATCTTCCATCAGAAACAGTGCCCATCTGAGGGCACTACGTCGGATGAGAACTATGACGTCATGCCGTCTTTGATATATCAAAGACGGCATGACGTCATAGTTCTCATCCGACCTTGTGCCCATCTGAGTAATACTCGAAGTGAAAACAAAAGCGATCACATGTAGAGTGGAGGTTGTTGTCTCTCTCTCTCTCTCTCTCCCTCAGCAGGTCCTTCTCTTCTCCTGTCCTATTGCCAATTCCCTTCTCACCCCTCGTCCTTCTTCTCGATTATGCAAAAACCCACCACTTCTCGACCATTTCCCTGTATAATATCTCCTTTTCACGTTTGGATTACAATCACATACTCAATTCATTGGCTGTCTTTCCATTCCACGTCCTACTTTCAGCCCCATCCAACTTCATGACCAATCTATCTCATTACTGATGACGAGACTCTTCTCATTCCTCTTCCCTTTCTACTTCCACACTATGACCCCCCTTCCACCTGTCCTCCTTCACCCTTCCTCCCCTTCCACTTCCCCCCTCTCTTCTCTACTCTTCATTTCCTCTCCTCTTCCCACTACTCTTACCATGTGGGGTGCCGTGATGGTTGCATTGTATCCGATCCCTTGAGGCGAGTCTCGATAGGGATGGGAAGGGGTGAAGTCTCCTCTGTCCACTGCTAGCATTGCAGCCTCCACTCGATCCGACGTGAACTGACCAGCCGCTGAAACCACTCCTTCCCCCTCAATCCCTCACTTGCCAGGTTGATCTTTGATCTCGCTCACATCTCAAATTGGAGACAAGCTCTGCGTTGGAATTTCCGGAGCAGGACCAGGCCATCGGTGGAGAGAAGAGACGAGAGAGAAGAGAGAAGAGAGGCGTCTGCAGATAGAAAATGGATCAAAGTAAGTCAATCTCTTTCCATTCGAAGAGAAGGGAGAAGAGACCACCACCAATCATCAACTAGTGAATCGACAACTGGACACCGTGGGTTCTTTCGCCTTTCCGCACCCATCCACTCCTCAGTTCCAACAAATTTATCAAAATAGGAAGGTGAAAAGTCAGTCTGTCTGAGAAAGGGCGACATTGAGAGATAGAGAGGGGAAGGAGAAGGGAGAAGGAGGGAGAGTGTCCATCGTGAAATAGTGAGGGCAACTAGGGGGGGGGGGGGTACAAGGCTGAAGCCGTGAATTGGAGTGTCCATCACTCTCTTCAAGAGAAGGAGGATGGAATGGGATAGAGGGGGAGGGGAAGGGTTCTCCTTGTTGTAGAATGGTCATCGATCGAGACCCCGAGGAGTGGTCACAACAAACGTGGACAGAGGAAAGGGGCCTCAGGCTAATGAGAGAGTGGGGAGAGGAAGGAGAGGAGAGGGATGGAAAGGGAGAAGCGAGAGAAGAGAGAGGGAAGAGTGATGGACACACACTCACTCCTCCCACTCAGGAATTAGACGACGGATTGTCATGCTGGGAGCTGCACCTCGCACTCAACGATCACACTCCAGCGTCCAGGTTAGCATCCACTACAGTACTCCCTCTTTTGAAGGGGTGTCTCATTGGGTCAAAGGAGTGATTAGATGTGCCGCTAGTCAATTCTATATAGCAGAGTTAGTTGTCTGAAGAGTCCACATTTGTTTCCCCTCGGGAGAAAGATATGGAGGAAAAAGAAATAGTGAAAAGAGAGAGAGAGGGAAGTTTAGCCCTTCGAATGAATCATATTTTGACCTATCCAGTGGAAGATCACGGGATTGGACTGTGACTGCTTTTCTCTCACTATAGAATTCGAGTCATTTTCTCTGTCCAATGATCCCCTTCCATGCCTTTCCCTCTAGTAGATACCAATCCCTCTTTCTCCTTCTTCATCCAACAACTGTCATCTCCTCTTCATCTAAGCCTTCTTCTATTCTCATTCCTCTCTCTCTGAATGGAATGGCGTGACACCGATCAAAAGGCTGTTTACTCCTTATTCTTCTTTTCCTTTTCTTACCCGCATATTATATATCCCGTCTTCATCATTCCGTGAAATGGAATAAGATGAGGGGGATAGTGATAATTTAAGTTGCCAGCCGACTTCTCATCCACTCAATCCTCCGTTCCTCACTTCATTTATCGAACTGATGACTTCGTATTTGATCTCCGTCGTTTTCCTTCCTCTTTCTCGCATGATAAATCGGTGAGTGAGTACTTCTTCTTCCTCTTCCATCGAGGGATTAGAAGAGCGACGAGGATGGAATTGCCCTCCTCCATTCCTCATTCATCTCTTCCTTTTTAGCTTCGTCAGTTGATCTCTGATCGATGGGAAGAAGCGAGGACCAAAAATGCCCTCAACTACAATCTCAATTGCATGTACAAGTATCTAGACGGACCCTATAATCTCACTATTCAAGTGAGATTCCTCCATCTCTCATCTCTGCTCAAATCTCTCGTCCTTCTCAGTTGAACGTGGAACGAGGCGAATTGCGTCGAAAACCGATGAGATTCCGGAAGATTCGCGAACCATTCAACTCCGTTCGATGGAATTTCACGCGTCTCCACGATAATGAAGTGTGTGGTCTAGTAGAGTACAGGGACAACTCTAGAGAGAGAAGGGAGAAAATTCCATTCCAGGTTCTTCTGTATCTCCGTTGTGAGGATCGACCAATCACGGATGATCCCCTGGATAGACACATCCTGGCAGTGAATGCCTCTCCCCTCGAGAGGAACCACTCTCTACTCGTGCCTGCTGTGAACAAGTGCCATCCACAGGTCTCTCTACCACAATATCCCTCCATTAGACACTCAAAAGTCCTACGGATCTACTACCGTAGGAGTGAGAATTTAGATGATAATTACAAGGACTGCAATCTCATTTCGAAGCCTTATTGCGAGTAGATTTCACTTATTTCTCCTGACTACTATGGATGATTTTCAATCTCATCTTCCCTCTTCTATCCCTCATTTCTCCCTTCTCGACGTCTTTTCCTCATTTGATCTTCATGACGGATTCCGTACTCTCTCCTATTCCCTCTGTCCTCCATCTTCTATTATTGTCTCCTCCTCACCTCTCGAGTCCTCTCTTGTCCACTATTCTTCGTCCTCTTCACTCCTTACACATTTCCTTTTTTTCAATTGGATGCTGCTTGAAAGTCGCAAAACAAGGGAGAAGAGGAGGGACGAGTTTATTGCCGTTTATCTCCATTCTCAGAGGGAAGATGTAGGGATCTGACTGACTCCATTAGGATTCTCCCATCTCGAACACTTCAAGGCAAGAAAACAACGTGAGAGATCGAATAAATTGAATCCTCGCGTGAGAAGAACAAGAATAGAACTCCCATTGAGAGAATTATGTAGAAACTATGCAGGTGTGAGAGATCAAAGATTAGTCTGGATAGTATTGAGGTGGAGGGAGTGAATGAAGGGGAGAGTAGTGTTGAGGTGCTCTCTCGTCTCGCCCTCCGAATGGCCACTGATTTCATGCTGCTGCACCACGACGAGAATGCACACATCCTCTTCAATTCCCTGCTGGGACAGGCTTCAGTCAACCATCTCCATCTCCATTCCCTCCCCTGGCCATACGACTCTGACGTCGTCTTTAGAGTGAGCATTGAGAGGGAGTACGAAGAAGGGAGAATCATTCCAGAGATGCGATCGACTCTCTTCCGTCGATGGAGTATTCACCATCAAACCTCCTCAGTGGATATCTCAGGCATTTGTCTTCCAGTTGACTCACAAGGAGTACTACGATAAGTTCCTGGAGTGAGTGAAGGGAGAAGAGGGGTGGTTCATGATGCCTCTTCCAGTCAACTCTCCACATGTGTCAATCTGCTGCTCTCTCATGAACAGGCTCACAATGTCTTCTTCTGTCGTGCTCCTCCCATTCGATGGGAAGGTGCAGAGAGGGAAGAGGACAGACAGGGACACTCCCCTCTACGAGTCACTGCATACTTCTTTCCTCGCATCAACATGACTGGTGAGTTCTTCTCCCTCTCTTCTCACTCATCATCCCTATCACAGGACCCAAACCACCCACCAACTTCAATCCTGCAGCAGCAGAATTGGCAGGGTGTCTAACTGCTTACAGTAAGCTGCTCCCTCTAGATTGGGTAGATCAATGGGCATTTCAGCCTACAAGTTCTTTGATTCGGTCACTGAACAATCGGCACTTCGCGTGATAGCTGAAGAGGCGCAACTACCAGAGCACGTCTTCGAATCAGTAAGCAAATCTGCGCTCGTGATCACTACAATAGTCCAGCTATTGATATGGCATTCGATGGTCACTCTTTCCCTTTCAGTTGTGCACAGATCTGAGTGAGGCCCTGCAAGGAGGGAAGGTGAGTGTACCACGAGTGCCTCCTTCCTTCGAGGGTCTCACTTCACCCGAAATGGATGAGCTACGAGACTCCTTCTCTTCATTCGATCCCCCTTCTCCTTCTAGACTTCCTCGGAGGAGAAGTGTGGGACAGAGTGCACTACCGATTCCCGAGATCATACTCACTTGATCCTTCCTTCTCTCCCCTCTACGAGCTTCTTCCACCCATATCCTCACCCCCTCAATCCCACTGGTACGGCTCCATTCATTGTATTCACAGAGACGCTGACTCTTTCGTGTCCAATCTACCAATCCACGTGATAAAAAACATTTTACTAAAACGTAAATCAGATTATTACAAATTACAACGCAAATTATCTCAACGTGTAAATTGGGATGGAGTGGAGCAGGAAAGGGAAACTACCGGGGAGGGAAATGGACTATGATACTCGGTCGATGGCTACTCTTATTACTCATTATGGCATACGAAGTAAATGAATGGATGGCAGGCTGGAAGGGGGGGGACTACATATATACTACTGTTTCTCTACTCTCTCTCTCCCCTCACTCCTGGGATGCTTCCTCATAGGGAGCTGCCAGCTTCGTCTCTCCTGGCTCGATTCCCCAGATCTCACGAGCGTACTCAGCAATGGTGCGATCAGTCGAGAACTTGCCTGCAACACCCTCCTTATTCATCCCTTGTCTACAGTCATCTGTAGAGTACCGTAACTGAGATACAGTACTCACCGGTGCTGGCGATATTGTGAAGGGCCATCTTGCACCACTTCTGCTGATCGGCGTACGTCTCCGCAACCTAAGATCCATCGATTGCCTTTCTCTTCCCAACTACCGTACCCCCTCCCCTTCCCCTTTCCTCACCTTATCCTGACAGGCAACGTAAGCATCGAAGTCAGCGCACACCATGAACCGATCGTGATGCACAATGTTGTTGGCGAGGTCTCTGAAAGGAGAGACTACCGTATCAGATCACACTCGATCGACTCGAGTACCTCAGAGCGTCTGGCTGCTCGGGAGTGAAGAAACCCGCCTCGATCTGCTCGATGATCTAAGAGGGAAGGATAATCTCCCTCTCTCTCCCTCTCCTACCTGCTTGAGAGCGAGACTCTTCTCGATGAACTCGCTAGTCTTGTATCCTCTATTTCCGAGGGCCTCCACCTACAAAGTGCGTCTTCCCTCCACCCCCCCCCCCTCTATCTTCTACCTGCTCGACAGTCATTCCGAATATGAACATGTTCTCGTTGCCCATCTCCTCTGCCATCTCTACATTCGCTCCGTCCAGAGTGCCAACCGTGAGAGCTCCGTTCAACTGCAATCCTCCTCCTCCTCCCCTCTCCCTCCCTTTTCTCACCATGAACTTCATGTTGCCAGTTCCGGATGCCTCAGTGCCAGCAGTGGAGATCTGTTCAGATAGATCAGCAGCAGGGATGATCTTCTCTGCCATCGACACTCGGTAGTTCTCGAGGTACACCACCTCAACATCCTTCATCCCTTCCACTCCATCCTTCCCTCCATACCTTCAGTTTATCTCCCACGATGGGGTCATTGTTGACTACACTTCCGACTGCAGTGATCAGTTTGATGATCTGCTTAGCCATGTGGTAGCCAGGAGCAGCCTGCACATCCAATCAATATTCATTCACAGTCTTCTGACTACCGTACCTTTCCACCGTAGATCATCGTTCTGGGGACCATCTTGATATTGGGACTGGCCTTGATTCTGTTGTAGAGGGCGATCACATGAAGGATGTTGAGCAACTGCCGCTTGTACTCGTGGATTCTCTTCACCTGAAGGAGAAGAGAGATAGAGACGGATCAGGTCATCCAGGAGGGGAAGGGGGGAGGTCACTTACGTGGATGTCGAAGATGGAAGAGGGATTGATCTCCACCTTATATTCATCTGCCAAATACTGGGCCACACGCATCTTGTTCTCCTGCAATCTCGTTTCATTCTCCCTTCCATCCCCTTTCTCTTCTTCTTCTTCTTCTCCTTCCTCTCTCATCCCCACCTGTTTCACTCTTCTGATCTGATCAAGGAACTGTGAATTGTTATCGAGTGCCTTCAACTGCTTCAACTCATCCAGATTCGTGATCCACGTATCACCGATTCTCTGCAATTAAGTGCGTATTGGACGTGGCGGACATCTCTCGATCCACCATCGACTGAACTTCTCTCTCTCGTGTCCCCTTTGCTCACCTCACAGATGACGTCAGCGAGGGCGGGATTAGAGAGGAGCAGCCATCTTCGAGGAGTGATTCCATTCGTCTTGTTCTGGAACTTACCGGGATAGAACTCGTGGAAGTCGCGGAAGCTGCAATGAACCCCCTTAGACCACGCCCATCCATACACATCAACACATGGGGTAAGATGGAGAAATGAAGTGTGAAGTGGAAGGAGGACGTACGTCTGAGTCATGAGTAGGTCAGAGTGGAGGGCTGCGACTCCATTCACTGCATGAGAGGCGACGATGCAGAGATGGGCCATGTTGATACGCTTCTCCCCATTCTGAGAAGAGAGATCATCCCCTCCCCTCCCCTCCCTTCACTCCATCACTCACTCCATCTGCCTCCTCCACGATGCTCATTCTGCGCATGCGATCGAAGTCTCCAGGGTACTTCTTGCCCACCGCCTGCCAATACATCATTCACTCCCCCTCCCCCTCGCCCCTCTATCCCTCTCTCACCTCCATGAAGTGCTGGTTGATCTGGTAGATGATCTCCAGATGGCGAGGCAGCATCTGCTCCAGCATCGACACCGGCCAACGCTCCAGAGCCTGCATCAAGTGTGTGTATGTAATTATCGATAAATCATCGGGTGTTACCGTACCTCGGGGAGGAGAGTGTGGTTGGTGTATGCATATGTCTTGACGCACACGTCATACGCCTCGTCCCAGGTGAGATCTACAATGGGGAGAGGTGAGGGAGGTGGTGGGTTTAGAAGAATGGCGTGCACAGAGAGGAAGACTAGACTGACTCTCAACGTCGATGAGCAGTCTCATCATCTCGGGGATTCCGATGGAGGGATGGGTATCGTTCAGTTGGATGGCCACCTGAAATAAACATAAAAGAGTATTTAATATTGGACTATGTAAATATGTCCAACATCACATCGTCTATCCAATTTCCTAAGCGATTGTTTTGTTTTTCGCATTTTTAATGTTAAAATAAAGCATGCACACGCTAACTTTACTCAAATAGAAACGATTTACTTAGCCGAATTACTCATTTCGATTTTATTGGCTCCGCTCCTTCGTGTCTCATTAATCAAGTCTTACTTTTCCGAATGTTTTCATATTGTTATAGACTATAAGAGATGGAGGAGGGAGGCATCAACCTTGTCGGGGAAGGTGGAGAAGTCGGCACGGACTGCCTCGCGACTACCGTACTTGGAGGACTTGAAGCGGCTGCAAGAATGCGATTGCCACCCACTCCATCCTACAGTACTCCTCCTCGATACCGTAACCCTGACTGACCGAATGATATCCTGGAGAGTGGCAGCGACGAGGAAGTACTGCTGTTTGAGACGAAGTTCCTTCCCGATGAACATCTAGAGAGTGGTCTTCCCCCCCCCCCCCTCCTTCCCTCTCTCTCTCTCACTCACATTGTCATTGGGATAGAGTACTCGAGTGATATTCTCACTCAGATTCCTATCCATCACAGCCTGCACATAGTCTCCATCATTGAAGAACTTGAGATGGAAGTGATTCTCTGCCTTCGCCGACCTACAACACACATCACACTACACTCGCCCTGTGCACGAGTACGACACCCTCCTACTCCATTCGACAAGGCTCTCTCTCCCCCCCCCTCTCCCACTCTACTCACCACAATCGGAGTGTGTTCACTACATTGTTGTGGTATCCGGGTACGGGAGTGTCGTACGGCATAGCGAACACAACTTGAGTGTCCACCCATTTAGACTGTAAATATCCATACTCTGTCTAGTCTCCCTCCTCTACAGTACCTTTCCGTGCTCGTCCTTGACCACCTTCCCGAAGAAGTTGACGGGAAGCATGTACTCGGGACGGGCCTTCTCCCAGGGGTTACCGAAGCGGAGCCAGTCATCCGGTTCCTCCATCTACAGTACACACATTATTTCCCACGCTTATTAAATTCATTTAACAATTTCAATTACGTACAACTGTCATCACTTAAACGTGGCCAGTATGATGGAGTGAGGGGGGGGGGGTGGATGTACCTGCCATCCATCTCTGATTAGTTGCTTGAAGATTCCGTACTCGTATCTGAGACCGTATCCATAGGCAGGCAGACCGAGAGTCGCCATCGAATCGAGGAAGCAGGCTGCAACCAGAGAGAGTCACCCCTCTCTCTCTCTCCCTCACCAGCCAGTCTTCCCAGTCCTCCATTGCCCAATCCGGCGTCCTCCTCTATCTCCTGCAGCTCCTCGATGTCTAGACCCAGCTGCAATGAGTCCCTCTCTCCCTCCCTCTCCCTCCCTCTTCCCCACCTGGTAGAGTGCCTCATCGACAGTCGCCTGTATTCCGATGTTCATCATCGTGTTCGACAGTGTCCTTCCCATGTAGAACTCCAGCGAGAGGTAGTACACTCTCTGAATGCATCCTTTTCTCAATCTTCTCATTCCCTCCAGTTCCATTCCTCTCACTCTCTTTTCAAATTCCCCATTAAAACCCGTCGTTCCATCCGTACACTCGAATAGCTCATTCTCTCGCACCAACGATACAAGTGTCCCATCTAATCAATACCCGTATATCCCTCTACCGTACCTTGGGGTCCTTCTCATAGTAGTACTGCTGGGTGCGGATCCATCTGGAGACCAGGTGGTCTCTCACTGTGTTCGCAAGAGCGAAGTAGTAATCACGAGGAGTGGCTACGTTGCGATCCTGAGAGGAAAATGAGGGATACTGTATGACTCAATAATCGATCTACCTTGATGATCGAGAAGTGGAGATGGCGATTGAAGGCCTTCTTGATGTTCGAGACATTCTCCACCTACAAAACCATCGCCCGTTATCTATCTCAATCGATCGGCACTCAATGGGTACCGTACCTGAGCGATGCCTCTGACCGAGATCTGCTTTCTTCTCTCGTGATCAGTCAGCATCCTCTCCGATCTGGAAACAAACAATCGATAATCTGATGGAGTCTGATGGAAAGCCGAGAAGCTCGCCTTTCGTCATTGGTAACACGATAAACTGCGGGTTTCTTGTGATTCATCTCCGAATCGGATTGAGCTCCGAGTGAAGGAGTGGTATGGGGGAAGAGATCGGTGGCCATTGAAGGGATGAGAGGACGAATGAAGAAGGAGAGGAGGGAAGGGGGAGGGGAGAGAGACGAAGGAGTTGTAGACAGAGAGGAAGGGGGAGGGGGGATGGAGATGATGCGAAATACAATGCAACAATATCAACTCGATAACAGAAAGGGCGAAGGACACGGAAGGACCAATGATAGAGAGAGAGGGAGAAAGAACGAACTGCAGTTGCAGTCAAAATACATTGTTACATTGTTTGTGGGATGGGAATGGGCAGGGTTAGAGAATGGGGGAGTGAAGAGAGCGAGAGGGATAGTGGGGAGAGGATGGGATGAGATAAGGGATGGTGCTATCTGTTTCATACTGTTTTCACGTGCGTAGACAAGGTCACAATAGAGAAGCGACGAATGATCCATCGAGATTACAACGGATTCCGAACGAATTTGAGGGAATGAGAAGGGAAGAGACGGCAAGTGTATTGACAATAAACTGAGAAGCCGAGGATGAAAAATGGGTGTATCGATCGGAGAAGAGGGATTCGCTAGATCAATTATATTCCTAGTTAGCAAAAAAATAAATTGAAAGTGGTGAACAAAATTAAGGAAACTAGACAAAGGGACGAACCCGGCCTATTGATTGACTCGTGACGAGAGAAGTCAGAGGGAAGGTTCACGGACGGCAGTTGGTCACTAAGTTCCCCCCTTTCTTCCGTTACTTGAAAGTATACACTATCCTCTCCCCTTCGAAAAGTTTTGTTGACCATTTACCACAGCGAGTGTCCACGAGAAAGACGAACGAGGTAAAACGAAAAGATGGAAATGCAGACGAATTCATATGATAGACAAGTACTGTAGACAGGCAAAATCCACCAATTTCCCGAATACTGTTGCCACTTTTCTCGTTTGTCAGGGTCTTTCCCTCTATCCTATTTCCTTATCAGACGGTCACTAGAGGGGCAGGCAATACTTATCACTAGCAGCAAATAGGATAGAACTCGACGAAACAATAATGCAACTATTTCTTAATGGGTATAAATTCCAAACCAAACAGACTTTCCTATGCTTCAATTCATACATCCAACTGCCAATCTCTCTTCCTAACTCAAAGACTACGTGCACTTCCTCTTTCTCTCTCACTCAGACTCTTCCTCGTCTCTTACAATCAGTTTAGAGTCAAGATGAGGAATGGAGAGAGCAGAGAAAACAGAGAAGAAGAAGCGATTTTTAAAGATCGAACTATCAATTCCCCTAACCCTTTCAATTTTTCGCTGATTAAGTGAAAGTGTAATCTCTTTTGGACGTGAGAAACGAGCGTAATTACGCGTAACTTAAGAGTCAGCTCTCAATCTGTTACTACGAAATACGATTCAAGTTGAAATGGATTATAAAAGGGTTTTAAAATCAGTGAAGAAGATAGAGACGGTAAAGAGGACAACCCAGCATCATTCTCGTTCAATTGGAAGTTAAACAATCTGAGAAAAACGAGGGGGTTAGCGGAAAGAAAGACAGAAATCAACGGAAAGAAAGACAGAAAAAATTGAGAAACAAGAAATAGGATTCTGGAAAGCGGATTGCTCAGAAGGAGAGAAGGAGAGAAAGTGAAGCCCCGAGGAGACAAGCAGGGAGAGAGAGAGGCAGAGAGGAAGGGGGGAGGATGTGAGAATGTGGAGGACGAACGATGGACTGACATTCCCCTTCCCTTCCCTTCCTTTCCTCTGGACCAATCGATCCGTGAAACATGCAGGAAAAACAAGCGAGGAGTGATCTACCCCGGGAGGGAAGAATAGGGCCAAAGTATAATGATTTCAGAGTCACCGCAAAAGCGAAATTGGCATGAGCATCGTAAACTGAAATGTTCTCGGGAAGGGCAAAGTAAAACGTCGGCGAGTTGTAAATTTAATCGACGGCATATTTTGCTAATAAAAGGAAAAATATATGATAATATTTTTTTCTAAATCTTTGTGATTGGGGTTCTCAAGTATAGAGAAGACGATACTCTTCATCATATTGCACGAGGAGCCTTCGTTTGCGTTATAACACGTTAGATGACAATACATCGAGAAAAACAATTTTGTAATTATCTCCTCACGAGAGGTTGAAAAAAATGTTGCGGTCCGATCTGTGTGTTTGCTAACAAGCCCGGTCTTCAGAAAAAAATAAATAAACAATAATATTTTCGGAAAATAAAGCAGTCAGGCGTGATGCCCATGCAAATATGCTCGGAGAAATGCAATTGCACTATTTTTTTCGAACTCTGGAGAGGAGAGCGAAAATGTGTTATAGATGCAACGTCATATTACGCCAGCCTTCTTGTGCAACATGATGAAGCCCATCCTCATCTCCATACTTGAGATCTCCCATCTCCATACTGTCACACTAGTACTGTATACAGTGTACTGATTCAGAAAATCGACATGTTTCAATTTTGTGTCATGCATGTCCGGATTTATTCTTTTAAAGTTGGTAATACGGAATTCCTCCAAAATGTGTCCACACCTTCTACTCGATGAAGCCGCAACATCGGGAGTTTTCTAGATCACACGCATCAAAGTGCGAATCTCGATCGAAGCACGGCCCCCAATTCTTCGACATTAGAAAACCTAACCCGCCTAATTTTTCTCGAACGGAAATCGTTCAAGCGTGCCTAAATTGATCCTGCCTCAGGAAACCAGAAAATTGCGGGTTATTTAAGCTTCAAATTTTACAGTATTTATACCTCTCCTCTGCGTCTTTTGCCAAATTTCAGTTTGCAATTCACTGCTAAATAGAGAATTGGAGAAAAGGGTCAAGTGGGCTGAGTTAGGCGGTACGATTTTCCGAATGTCGACGGGCAAGGGACCGTGTCGAAGCGAAGTCTATGACTACCGTAATCCGATCGACTTTGCAAATTCTTCATGATACGTCTGTATCCACTATGATGCCGATTGATTAATATATCTTAATAAAGCGCAATATTTAGTGTTTTCGCTTTCCAACTTAGCCAACCATATTGCTGGCAAAGGAAAATCATTTATTTAGATTACTGAGGGATATGTATACCCGGATAGTCTCCCGTACATATGATATCTAGTATCAGTAGGCTAGTGGAGACAATCTATCTACAAAAGTCAAATGAAAGAAGAGTGTGAGTTGAAAGTATGTTAATCAGCTGTGACCTGAAAGAAACAACTAATGACCTCATCAAATATTTTATGTTCATATCTACCTCATAGCATGTGCCTAGGACCGCAGAATGTTCATTAAAGTTACCCAACAAGGGCGACACCCTGATCCCAAGACGCGACGCGTTGTGCGCACGTCGCGTGTAGGAGAGAGTATGCAAAAGTGAGAGAATGTTGGATCAGTCAACTTCCACCCTGATCCTTTCCGGCCATCGCCTGGGAGTATTATTGATTTTTCGCATTTTTATTCTTTCTCAACCAATTCAGCCATCAGCTATTCGATGGAGGACAAAAAAATAGGGGGTCAATTTCGTGCTTGTTGGGTAACTTTACCTATTTTTAAAATGCCTATAAAATGATTGGGTTGGCGAAAATCAGTAATCATCATATCACGCGTCTTCTGAGAGATTGCATGACCACTAGGCACTAGGAGCCGAAAGTTTGAGCAATATCCACGAGATATTTATGTCAGGGTATATTGGGGATGAAAAAAACTTTTGATGTTGGTAGTTTTACTCAGAACCGGCTTTTAGGGATTTTCCGGTTTTGCGTCCGGCTCTAGTGTATTTCAGCTCACAGATGAGCTAGGATGATGGCATTGGGCTCAAAATGTGCGGAAAATTATTTTAAACAACTTTTATGTTTTCGTCGAAAGTGGAAAACCACATCTTCATGTTGAAATTTTCCAGAAAACGTCAACAAAATCAGACAATAAATTCTACTGGCTCGGGAACCCCCCTGTTACCCAATTTTTCTTTTCATATTATGAATCCTCGATGTCGATATAGTCTAGGAAAAAATACTACTGAAACTCTGCGTTGTGGCTTTTTGAGTTCTGATGCCCGGAAGTCGATTAAGTGAGCAATGTGGTGATATAGGCATGGCGAAATTAGTCATTATTCGACTCTATTTCTTGTGTTTTGATGAATTATCAACGTTTTGAAATGGAAGACAACCATTCATGCAAAAAAGACCGGATTTAAAATCATTTCTGAAAAGTCGAGTCTATCGGCCTCTTTGGCTGCGGCCATCACCTCCTCAGAAGGCTCAAACATGGTAAGATCTACGTCTTTCCAGTTATGGCTCATCCTCAATAGTATTCATTACCACATATTTATTGCATTAATAATGTATACAAATAAAGCGATAATGAAAGAAATAATTATACTACATTTGAGAACACAATATAATTAAATAAATAATTATATTTACAAATTGTAGAAATGTATGTGTAAAAAAAGTGCCCGACCGTGCTTGTGACCGCTGAATACCGTATACAAAAATATTCATGTTTCAAACCTCTCGGGAAAGTCGGTCGTGATCAGGATTGCACCGCACGTATTTATGACGTCGATTCTGCGGCTAATTATTTATTTTCTCATTTTATTAGTGTTGCATTTCCACTAGGTTCTTTCATCTCTATCAGTTTCAGGAACAATATTTTAGGCCATTTTCAAGGGTTTTGGGTAACTTTAAAATCATTTCTGAAATGTCGATTTTTCGACCCCGAAAAATCGAAAATTTTCGAATTTTTAGTTTTTCTTCTTTGATGCAATATTTTAATAAAACTGATCGAATTTGTCATAAAATAGATCATTTCGCGTCGAAACAAGCGATACTTTCGTAAGATAAATATGGTTCACCAACTTATCCCATGTCATTTTCAACAGCCTGTAAATGAGCAAACCGGTCAATTCCATAGGTGATATAGGGTTTGAAATAATTAATTTTGTCAGTGAAGTTGAATTTGTCGTCAAAATCAGCAATTTTCAAAGTTTGAGATTTTTCGATTTTGCTTGGTCGAAAAATCGACTTTTCAGAAATGATTTTAAATCCGGTCTTTTTTGCATGAATGGTTGTCTTCCATCTCAAAACGTTGATAATTCATCAAAACACAAGAAATAGAGTCGAATAACGCCATGCCTATATCACCACATAGCTCACTTAATCGACTTCCGGGCATCAGAACTCAAAAAGCCACAACGCAGAGTTTCAATAGTATTTTTCCTAGACTATATCGACATCGAGGATTCATAATATGAAAAGAAAAATTGGGTAACAGGGGGGTTCCCGAGCCAGTAGAATTTATTGTCTGATTTCGTTGACGTTTTCTGGAAAATTTCAATATGAAGATGTGGTTTTCCACTTTCGGCGAAAATATAAAAGTTGTTTAAAATAATTTTCCGCACATTTTGAGCCCAATGCCATAATCTTAGCTCATCTGGGAGCTGAAATACAATAGAGCCGGACGCAAAACCGGAAAATCCCTAAAAGCCGGTTCTGAGTAAAACTGCCAACATCAAAAGTTTTCTCATCCCCAATATACCCCGACATAAATATCTCGTGGATATTGCTCAAACTTTCGGCTCCTAGTGCCGCAGGGGGTCCGTTTTCATGCAATCTCTCAGAAGACGCGTGATATGAAGAGCTTCTTGGAAGAGAATCTAGTCGATATGAAGGAAGTTGATAGCCTGAATTAAAGTTTCTTATAGTTTCCATAAATGGAAAAAAATGACATAGAAATTATAATGGAAATCAATATTGTATATGTAGGGTACAGTATATGTTTAAAAACCCCCATATCACCACATTCATTGAAATTATTTCGATAATTTTCATTGTGTGAACTGAAAGAAATACTCCCAAGTGTATTTCCTTTTGAGAGTAGAATTTCTCATGCAAGGAAGTCGATGAAGAAAGGGACGGAGTGGTGAATCATACGGAGTTTCCTTCTGTTAAAATCAAATCTATCCTATACTAGTCGATGAGATGGGCGACTTATCGATAGTTATCGTACGTGATGGAAATTTAGGAACGTATACCGTGCAATTTCCAAAAATATCATGTGTCGTGGATTATGGTATACGACTGTCTCACTGTTCCAATCCACATCATCAACAGGCCTACTCCACCTTCTCAGCTGCTTACTGCATATCCATCGCCAACTCAATCACTCCTATGAAGAGAACTAAATCTCGGATCGAGTAACGACATGTAGAATGTGCTGCGAAGGATCTTCAGTTATCTTTCCAATATTCGAATGACAAAGGAAAGCAGAGGCAGTAATGGTTCCATCGAGTCATAAGTCTAAATTGCACGAATCTTCACATTCAAACTCCTTCCTTTCATTCCTACCGTTCTCCTCTTAAGGGGGAGACCTATCTCGTAATATTCAAATGTCCCCTTTCTCCTCTTCCAACTATCATCATTTTTCTCCATTGATCGATCCTCAAAATGGCTTCGTTCTCTTTCTTTCCACTCCCTCCATAGTGTCTCTCCATGCTTCTCCTTCCATACCGTTTATCCCGCTAAAATTATATTTTATTTGTCCGCAGTTTAATCGGAGATATCAAGGATGGCTTTTCATTTTTTTGCTGTGTTTTCTTGTATTTCATTGTTCTGTATTTCACTATTTCATTTTGGATGTGAGATTCCTTTGCTGCATCTGTCACAGAAAGAAAGGAATCTCGATTGAATACGATGAGTGTTCTCTTTCGTTCATTGGGTTCTCCCTCATTGACTCCTCGAAGGAAGAATGACTCACTCTCCCACTATTATCATCCTCCTCCTTCCATCCCTCCCTCATTCTCACCATTCTGCATCTCTTCCTATCACATACCTTCTTTCCTTCATTGGCTGCACTTTCGACACGAGTCTCAATTCTGGGTGCGAGTCAATCAATTGGTCTCTCAATACCTTTCTCATCTCGAGGTCACATCCATTTCCCATGTGCTTATCATAGTCCTCTCCAATATCCGGACCTTTTCCTCTTACTCTCTCTCCTTTCCCTTCTCTCTCATCCTCTCTTCCAAGAAAAGAGTAGAATGAGAGTAGAGAGTGATTGATCCTCTTCATAGTTTGTCCACCTGATCATCATCTGACCTCTCCCTCACTTCTCTTCTCTTTCATCTCCATCATTCTCCTCTCGGAATCCGATGTCACCCTCTTGCTTCTCATCGTTCCTATCTACTCCACTCTACAGTACTTCTTCCTTTGACTTGCCGCTCTCTCGTAACCAGTCCATTCCACAGTGCAACTCGAGATAGAATCTCCCTCGCTAGTCTTCCACTCTTCTCACACCTCTCTTCACATTAGACTGATACTAACAAGGATGCGAGATAAGAGAGAGGGGGTAGATAGGGTACAGCAAAGGCCGTCACTATCTACCAAAATCATCACCATTCACAGCAAGATGTAGCTACATCATTGTAATCCGCTCGATGATAGAAGATATCCGATTGAGTAATGATGAGTGATTATGAGGATGATGGAGTAATAAGGAAGTTCCTTCCCATTACGAGTCCATTGCGTAAGGAGTGAGAAGAAGAAGGTGGGAAGTCAGAGGAGAATGAGAGGGTGGGAGATTGATACTACAAACAAACGACACAATGGGAGGTCATGGGAGGACCCGAGAAGCTTGTGAGTGGCTGCCATTCGAATTGAGAGCTTTCCCTCTGGGAGAACTCTTCCCCTCCATTTCTCATTCACACTTACTCCTCTCTTCTCCTCTGGATACTGTAGCTGAAGATCGAGCATGAGACTGCATACTCAATCTACTTCAGTCTCTAGAGAAGCTTCAGACTTCAGTAAGAAGCTAGATGTAAAAGACTATATATGCAAATAGATTTTATGTACATAAAAGGTAGGTTAGTGCTCGTCTGTCTGATGGAACACAACGACCTCCATCTATCTTCATACAACAAAAGAAATTTAAAGAGCCGATCCTGCTTTTTCTGACTCGAAAAAATGAAAGTAGCGAATGGATGGACGAGTGGACTACGTGGAATGGAGTGGATGGTGACCCCTGAGGGTCCCCCTCTCTCACTCCCTCACCTCTCGACCACTCTTTCCCCGCCCCCTCCCTCCTCCCCCCACTCGCTATTTGCTCAGACGACTCCTCTCACCGTACCGCGATCTCTCCCTTTCTTCCTCTAAGATTCCCTATTCCTTCGATCACACAAGTCTGCAAAAAGACTAATCGATTGATTGGTATAATCGAATAAGAGAAAATAAGTTCCCTTCTCTTTCAAAACTCCGTCATATCTCTGTCATGATAAATGGGTGCTTCATTAGATGAGATGCTTTGCCGTTCCTTCGTTTCTTAACTCAATCCATTCTGTATCTGGATAGAACTCTCTTAGTTTGGCTGCACTCCTCCTTCCGATCTTCCATGGAACTTTTTGTTTGTTTCTTATCGTCTCTCTCATGTATCGGTCAACATTTGCTCATTCGTGTTTGCTGTTCCAATACACGTGGGTCTCCTCTCCCTCTCCCATCACTCATCATGGCTCCTTCTTCAGATGCAGTTGCCTTCCTCCTCTTTCTCATCGACTCCTCCTGATGGTTCCCTTCCTTCCCTCTTCCAATCTCCTCTCTCACAGGTTTCCCTCCTTCCTTCTCTCCTTCTACTCTCTCTCTCAGACTCCGATTGGTCTCTCTTCCTCTTCTTCATCAGCCTTCAACCATGTCCAATCCCTATTTCAATCGACTGCATCCTCTGATGTCAGTCTCTCCTTCCATCTCTTCCATTCCAATTCCTCTTCTTCGCAGGCAGTCAGTGGTTGCCCCTCTGATTTCTCTTCCTCTCTCTCCTCTTCCTTTCCTTCTTATCAATATTCCCCTTACCATAACCCTGCCTTCTCCGGTCTTCAAAACTACAATCCCTACTCCTACCAGGTGATCTCTTTCCTACGGCTGTTCACCGAGTGATTATTTCAGACTCAGATTCCCTCTATTCCTTATTCATACTCCATCCCCACCACTTCTTCCTCTCCTCTTCCTTCTTCTTCTCTTCCTTCTTCTTCTCTTTCTTCATCCATCTCTCATTCTCTTCCCTCCTCCATCCTCCCCACTCCTCCTACCTCCGTCAATTCATCAGAAGATCAAATGGTTCCTGATTCGGAGATAGTGAGTGACCTACCTCTCTCTCTCAATCCAATCGATAATGAACAGGTCAAAATAGAGAATGGAACATACGGAGCAGCTAAACCCTCCTATTCCTACATCAGTCTCATTACGATGGCAATAGAGAGGAGCGAAAGTAAGAAGATGACACTGAATGAGATCTACCAGTGGATACTCGATCGATTCCCTCACTACAGGAAGAACACGAAGAGGTAGGTCACTCTCTCTCTCTCTCTCTCTCTCTCTCTCTCTCTCTCTCTCTCTCTCTCTCTCTCTCTCTCTCTCTCTCTCCTTCCATCGATTCCTTCTCAGTTGGCAGAATTCGATTCGTCATTCGCTCTCGTACAACGATTGTTTCGTGCGAGTGAATCGTACAGCGGATAAGCCAGGGAAGGGCGCCTATTGGAGTCTCCATCCAGACAGTGGAAACATGTTCCCCAATGGATGTTACCAGAGGAGACCGAAGAGATTCAAAGTGAAGGAAAGAGTCAGAGATCCCTCCAGGGATAAGAAGGTTAATGAATGAAGGGAATTGAAGTGAAGGATCAATTGAGAAACGGCAGTCGACTCTTCTATTGAGTGAAGTGAAGGAGGAGATGGAAGATGAGGAATCAGCAGTTCAATCCATCGGCCATCTACTCACAAATGGTTGTCTCTCTTCCCTCAATGTACAGAATGAGAAGAATAAGAGTAGGACTCCGAAGGTACATTATCACATTGCTTTTCTTCCCATCCACTCATTTCCAGCCCTCGCCCTCCACCCTCCAGATGTCTTCATCTTCTATGGGTCTACCCACCAGTGTGATAACGGAAGTTCCTTCCCTCGTCCCTCAACCCATCGTCAGTTCCTTCTTCTCTCACTAACAATAGGTGGTAATAGGAAGTGCCAGTGGGTAGAGTAGTGTCACCTTCCATTAGTGGGAGAGGATATATTGCCACCCGGAAGGTCTCCTTGAGTGGCCATTCAATATCATCATCGAAAGAGGCAAGGACCAACTTCTTTTCAGTCTCAATATTCCATCCCAGTCTACAGTGACTTCTCATTCTCCAATCAGTCCTCCATCAATCACTTGAGCGAGTCTTCTCTCAGAGTGAGAATTCCATCCCAGTCATCATCGATCCTCTTCCATTTCAGTTCCATCCCTTTCCCTACTATGACTCTTCATCCTTCAATAATCTTTCTATCAACGAGTCAGCTTTCCCGCTACTTTTAATCATATCTGTACAAGTTCTGAAAATTTAATGAATCATTTTCAGATCATCATATCCTCAAAATTTCTCAATTTCTCCTTCGTCGCATCCAAATCCGGGCGATTCTTCCATCTAGATTCGCTTCACAATTGATGACTACATCTGCATATTTGTAACTATGACAGATTTCAAGCGACTATGCGAACGGGTCCTTCTTTTACATTGTTTAATTACGGAATCATTCTATATTTTAGAAATCTAAATTGTAACAGAAATCTCCTGTACAAACCGGTTTATTTGTATTTCTAATTTTCGCAAGTTGTGCTTTTCAATGATTCTTTTGTTGCCATTCAGTGATATTGACTGTTTGAAAACTTCTTTCTACTCTTGTCATACCTCCCAAATTTTCCTTGATTCATCGACCTCACTCATTGTATTCTTGTTTCGGTGATGGCATTCACGCCACTTGCATTCTATCAAAATAAATAGTTGAAGTGATCATACTCATCTCGAATTCACTCTGCTCTCCTTCGTTTCTCCTCCTCCTCCTCATCCTTCTTCCCTTCTCCTTCTCCTTCTCATGGTGCTCTTCTCTCCATTCCATCAGCTGATTCTTCTTATCTCTTCCAAGTACAGTGAGTACCCCTCTCTCTATCGATCGAATACTCTCTTCTCTCTCTCTTATCAAGTCTCTTCTTCTCCTTCTCTCCATACCGGTCTCGTCCTTCTCCCCTCACTTCCGTCTCCAATCTTCCGTCGTGCTCTTCTCTCTCCTCCATCTCAGACTGGATTCCTCTCCCCTTTCCATTCTTCATTCCTCTCAAACGATCGATATTCCTGATTATCACTTCCTTTATTTCATTCTCGTTCATTTCGACTGCTCTCATCTACATTACCACCTTTCTGATTTCCCTCTGGTCCTCTCTTCTCATCCCCTTCCCTCCATTCTCTTCACTCTTCTCTTTTCCTTGCGGAATATCGTGGAAGGTCGATACTGGGATCTCTAGATATTTCTCTCTCTTTTGTTTTTTACGTTTTAATTATTTTAATTTCAACATTTCTCCTTAATTATCATGGTTCTTTATAGTTTTGTTCATTTTAGGGATGGGAGAAGGGAGGGGAGGATTGGTCTCTCATGTCCCTGCGAGATGGTGAATGAATCCACCAAGACCCCTCTTGAGGTCTCAATTTCGAAGAGATTCTGGTACGAGAAAGAAGAGAGGAAGGAGAGTGGAGAAGGAAGGGAGGAAGAGAAGGGAGACTTCCCATTCTTCCTCCCTTCCATACTCTCACAAAAGATTCCCCATTTCTTCCATTATCGTACGAGTTTATGTCAGAATCCCTGTATGATCGTCTTCTTCCATTCTCATTTCTGACTCACATCTGACTCAACTTTCACTCACTTTACTACTCTCCACTACTTATTATTCCCCCGTGCCATTCAATTCATCCTGAGTCTTTCTCTAGCCAATCACTACCATCCATGATCTTCATACACTTCCTTTCCATTTTGTTCTTCCCCTATTCCTTATTCATATCCGTCAGTACATTGATCTCTTCTCTTCTCTTCTCTTCTCTTCCATCCTTCTTCCGATTCCCATCGATACGATTCACAGAGGGGAGAGGGAAGAGTGGAGAAAGGGGAAAGAGGGAGAGTCACCTCTCCAGTCCAATCCCAATCTACTGTACTCCCACCCACTCACCCCCCCCCCCCCCCCCCCTATTTCCTCCTATTTCTCAGCTCTCTTTTCTTCACATCTTTATTTTGCCTCCTTCATTGTGTCCTTTATGAGTGTCACCAGTTGTGATCTCTTATCTTCTAAATCATATCTTCAATCGTCGTTGGTGGTCATTCAATCCTCTTCTATTCTCATTCCTTTCTTTCGTTCCTGCCACCCTTCTCACTCCCCTTCCTTCTTTTCTCTTAGCCTCTAACCATCTTTGGCAAATATTTGTATTTCACGAGAGTTCACGTTCCCATTGACCATCGAGTGACCCTCGATCCCCCTCGATCCCCCCAGGCAAAAGGGAGAAAGAGAAGAAAGAAGATGAACAACAGCTACTCATTAATGATAGTCTACCGTTATCACCTCCAATGATAACCAGCAGAGATCCCCTTTACACTCCCCCCTCCCCTCCCCCACCCTTTCCCCCACCTCCCTCCTACCCTTGCACTCGTCCATGATACTCCACTCTCTTGATCTACTTTCAGTCCTGTCCTCATATCCTCAATTCATAATGATTTCAATAGTACTTCCTACTTGGTTCTCTCTCTCTCCTCTCCTCTTGACTCCGCCCCTTCCCTTCCTTCCCCCCTCTCACCAATCGTTGTTCCCCTCCTCTCTCGTCAGACTCCGCCTCCTTTCATCCTCTTCCCTCTTCGTTCTCCACCCTATTTGTTCAGAGGTAGAGGAGCCTTCTCGCTACGGTGATCTCTCCCCCCCCCTCTCCCTCTCCCTCTCCCTCTCCCTCTCTCTCTCTCCCTCTCCCATCCCATCTCTCCTCCCCTCTTCTCCATCTCGGAATTCTCTCACAGTTTCACCGTCTATTTACTCATTTCTTGGTGCCGTTCAGTGTCTCGAAAGAGTCCTCTTACCCCCCCCCCTACAAATCAATTACTCTATCTCAAGGGGGTACGGTAAACAAAAGCAGCATATCGATCTGTAGTATCTCCCTTTTTTCTATCAATCGATTGACTTTGTAGAAAACAGTTGCCCAATCAATATATTAAGTTCTAAAAATACTCGCTCCAAATTCTCCTGATTTTATATCGGAATATAATTATCTTTACGTTTATCTTATTGCAAATACTAAGAAAGCATGGTGCATATCTATCTGCCAGAATACGGTATCTACTTCCGGGAGAGTACGGTAGTTCCCTTGGGCAGGCTACATACTCGTTCTCTGGTGATGCCTTGTCCACTCGTTTGCAATTGAGTACACTTGCTCTGTTATCTCTTCCCTTTTCTCAATATTTGTTTCTGCTAAACATTTGCACATCCCGTCTGTATTTGTTGTTCCAATGGTGACGTGAACCCAATGGGGGATTCCCCTTGGGAATCCCCCTCTCCTTCCCTATCTCAAGATGGTATTGAGATGCAAGTGGCTTCGACCACATCGACAGTCTCGACCACTCCCGTTGCTTCTTCCCTCGAGATTCCATCACTCTTCCAGACGACATCGACTGAGGTGAGAATACATCATCCACTCCATTCATTCCTCTTCTCAGGGTCTCGCAGCTGCGACTCCAGACTACTCCTCCAGTCTCTCTGCATACAATTCCCTCGGAGGATACTACAACTACACGAATGTCCCTCTGTCGACTCTTTCCTACTATCCCACCACTTCATACCAGGTACACTCGCAGTCCATTCGAAGGAGAGAGAGAGAGAGAGAGTGGGATGAAGTGAGTGACCCTCTGTAATTGAGACTCCGATGAATCCGTACTCCTCCTTCTCGATGGCAACATCTTCGATCTCTCCCCTCACTCGACCATCCATCTCTTCCTCCTCAATCGCCCTTACTTCCACTCCTTCCAATCTCCCTTCCTCTTCTTCTTCTCCTTCTTCTCGAACTCCAGTCGCTCGTTCCACTTCTAACTCTTCAGCAGGCCAAGCTCAGATGGTTCCCGAGGCTGAACTGGTTAGTTTTCATTTACCTTCATCTTCAAATTGAACTGATTGTTTAATTAGTGATATATTCAGACGAAGATTCACAACGGGAACTACGGTAGTTCAAAGCCTCCATTCTCGTACATTAGCCTCATTACGATGGCAATACAAAGGAGTGAGACTCATATGATGACTCTCAATGAGATCTACACTTGGATAATGACTCAATTCCCGTACTATCGACAGAATCAGCAAAGGTGCGGCAGGGGGTCAGTTGTTGAACCAATTACTATTTGATATCGATTATTGCGTGGGAGGATTGATGCTAACGAAGGGATTCAGATGGCAGAATTCAATCCGTCACTCACTCTCCTTCAACGACTGCTTCGTCAAAGTACCTCGTACTCCTGACAAACCAGGGAAGGGATCATTCTGGACTCTACACTCACTCTGTGGCAATATGTTCGAGAATGGATGCTATCTACGGAGACAGAAGAGATTCAAAGTGAGAGAACGAGGAGAGAGGGACTCCACCAGGTCAAAGAAGGTACGAGAGAGATCAATGATCTACCTTGGCCTCCGAGACAATTATCGATTGATCGAGAATCTTTCAGAAGAAGCAATCAGCAGCGACGAATGAAGGACAGGCGAACAACAATGGAATGGGATTCGCTGTGAAGGAAGAGTTTGTGGGGGTGAAGGAGGAATACCCTTCCGTATCCAATATGAGTGTTGGATCACTACTCTCCAATGTCAACCTGTCTTCTCTTGCTGAATCGAAGATCGAGGAGAAGATCATTCCGGTGGAATCTTCCGTGGTGAGTTCCCCCCCCCCTCCCCCTCCCTCTCCTATGACAATCGATTGCAGATCACGAAGGACAAATCTTCGTCTCTCATTCAATCGATTCCTTCTCTTCAACTCTCCTCAACATCTACGACTTCTCTTCCCACGAGTGTGATCACTGGCGTTGGATTGGCGAATCAAGTGAGTGGCTGTCAATACTCATTGTAGTCCTCCTCCATTAGTGGCCCTTCGATGGATTTGTCCCGGAAGGGAGGAAGTAACACCTTCCATTCTCACTATCAATGGGAAGGAAGTGAGAAGAGTGGTCATTCATCCCAGAGGGAACACGAACATCTTCATCTCTCTTCCTCTTTCCAGATGACATCATACTCATCCATCCCTTCCTATAATCCCAATGACTTCCCTTCATTCAATGGACTCAATGGCCTCACGAACTTCAATCTCATAGACGCGAATAAGGTGAGACTTCCTTCGTAAGATCCTTTCCTCTTCCCAATCTATCCTCGCTTCTTTCCAGTTCGATCCCACATACTATGGGTATGCGACGGATTACTCTGCCTATAACGCATCTACTCTCTACAGGTCAGCATAATTCAATCGCATTTCTTTTGTCCACTCGGTTGAATTCATTTTGAATCTTTCCGTTACAGTTCATCAAATCCTCACGACGGAGCCAATTTGTGATGATGTTCTCCCTCTCTCCACTTATTTTCCCTTCCATTCAATGTCTTCGGGTACTCATTGCAATAACTAATCAAGTGCCTCTATTCATCTTCTGTTTGTAAATACCTCGTTGTTTCTCTTACCGTATCAGATCCTCTTGAGTGATCAAACCCCAGGTTGCCGGTCTATCAACTCCTCATCATCAGAACCATAATCAATCGAGCATTTTACCTATTACCATCTCCTATCCCATCTTCATTGCCATTCGATTCCATTGAATAGCTTCGATCGATTGTATCTCTGCCCTTCTCTAGTCATAATGCACTCCTTTAATAACTAACAGCTCCATTCTTCCTTCTTTTCTTTCTTCTCCAATCGATTCGATTCCTTTTCCATTGTTCCAGATGTCTTCATAGAATATTTATGGTTGATTAAATTGCGAAAAATAAAAGATAGTGGCTGATGTGATCTTCTTCTCCCTGCATGCCTCTTCTCCCTCTTCTCCCTCCTTCTCGCTCCTTCTCCCTCCTTCTCCCTCCTTCTCCCTCCTTCTCCCTCCTCTCACTTATCTCCCATCCACAAGTCTCATTCTCACACCACAACATCCTCTTGACATTGGGACTCCCAACATGACCTCACAGTCTTCCCTTACCGTATTCCCCCCCCCCCCTTCAGACTGTCCATTGACTCGATTCCGTTACTCATTCTGTACCTTCGTCTTCCCTCATCCCTCTTCCATTCTTCTTCTTCCGATAGCAAATATTTGAGTGGGAGGAGTAAGGAGGAGAGGAGGGAGATCGACCAGCAAAATCGAATGGAATGAAAAGTGGAGTGAAGAATCGATATTACGAGAGTCAGATGCGGGTAATAAATGGAATAGGAGGATATCATTTCAGAAGGACTTGGAATGATTATGAGATTAGAGGTACGATCCGAAAGGGAATGAAGGAGAATGATGAGTGATATACGCAACCTCATCCCTTCTCGTACTCCCGTTACGTATTCAGTGAGAGAACCACTTCAAAACTTCTTCTTTCATCTTCCTCTTTCGGAACATCGCCTCAACAGGGTCAAGACTGTCGCAAAGAGACAATACGTTGGGTAACAATGGAAGGGGGTACTGAAGAGACTGATCACACCATTTTTGGGACTACTCACAATCAGAAATGAATAAAATAGATTTTTTTAATGATTTTTGTCTCCAGACTTTCCAAACAAATGGGTTATGAATGTGCTAAAAAGAGGGGAAGAATAGTGCGAAGACGAAATCACCTTGAGATGAAGAAAGAGAAGGGAGAGGGAGAGGCGGATTTCCGAGTGTGCGAACTTTTCAAGTGAGAAATGAGCCGAATTACGAGTATAAATGAGATGAGAGAGTAATCAGTGTGAAATATGGGAATCCCCTTGAGGGAGATCATAAGGAGAGGGAGGATAGGGATTGAAGAAGATGAGAGGAAGGATGAGATGAGAAAGTCGTCGTCGATGGGGATTCTCATACGAGAAGCAGTCCTCTAGTGGTGAGGACAGGGAGGAGGGAGGGAGTATCTCCCCTTTCGGTCTCCTTCTCCTTGTCAGTGGATACACGAGAGTGTTGCTGCCCTCTTCCTATTTGTGTTTCTCCAGCCGAGGAAAACGAAATCAAAATATTTGTAAAATAGTAGCAGATTGGGAGGGGCGAAGGGAGACATACACGAGACAAGCCAGGAGAGGGCCTCTCTCTGGCTGGATGGAGATGTGCCCCCTCTCTCTCAGAGACTTCTTCGCCCTCTCCATGCACTTATTCAATTCAGTCATCTCACTCTTTTGATTGCGCATGAATCGCTATGCAGATTTAAGTAGAGATGATTAAGCATAGGATGAAGACTATCAGTTCCTTCCTGGAACATTATTCCAATATTCTCCTTGTAGTATCACTATTCTATTGGGGGTGTCCGGAAAGTTCGTATAATGCTTCGGTAAAAAAGTCTGTTCGCGATCTAATGGCAGTGATTGCGCAATCTGTTTGTCAACAATGTATTGCATCATTCTGACGTTGAGTAGTGAGAGATTTAATCAGTCTCCTAGTTGCTACATTGATTCTTGTGATGGACTCCCATCTCTACCTCCGAGCTAGTTTTACTTCATTACTACCGTCTTGGCCGATCCAGGAAGGAGGCCCACTCTGCCCTGGCCCAGTCGGAAGGAGCTGACGCCCCCTCCATACCCTTCTGCTATAAGTGGTTATCCCGCTTCAAGAAAGGGGAGTTTGGTCTCGATGATCAACCCGCTCTGGGACGCCCTCCCCTCCCTCCCTCGATCAGCCTCTCGTTCTCCGCACACTGAAGCGCAAGCCCATGGCCAGTGTGCGTGAGGTTGAAGAAGGATACTGGTACTCCCAGATCAACGGTGTCCGATATCCTCCATCGATCTGGGAAGAAGCCGAAACTCCCACAAGTGATTCCCCATGACCTCTCCCCCGAACAGCTGAAAAATCGTGTTCAAGTCTGTCGGGAATTACTCCATCGTAGATCCAATCTTCGATTTTGTCAATTCCATCATCGCTACAGATGAGAAGTGGATCACGTACGATAACCCTGTGAGGAGAGTTGCAATGGGTGGGATGCAGATGAGAAGCCCACGCCGTCCCGAAGAAGGAAGAGCACGGAAAGAAGGAACTCCTCTGCTTCTTCTTCTTAGTGCTCGGTCCCATCTACTGGGAGATCCTCGCCCCTGGCACCAGCATCAATTCCGACCTCTTCTCTGAACAACTGGAAGATGTCGCGATCAGAGTCCCTCCCAGACTCCTGAACCAGGACAAAATTCTTCTTCTGATGGACAATGCTCGCCCACATCGAGCGAAGATGACAAAGAAGAAAATGGACGAGCTGAAGATCGAGAGGATTCCCCATCCACCGTATTCCCCGGATCTCTCCCCATGCGACTACCACTGCTTCCGCTCTCTCTCTGACTTCTGCAAAGGAAAGAAGTTCAAGAATCGAGATGAAGTTGTGAGGGCTTTCGTGAACTGGGCGGTCTCGAAGAAACCCGCATTCTGGAAGAGAGGAATCGAGACCCTGCCCAAGAGGGAGGTAGTGAGAAAGAAGGGGGCATACATTGGTCACTGAGAATTGTAAAGCATTGAATAAAAAATAAAAACAAAAAATTATACGAACTTTCCGGACACCCCAATATATTGAGTAACATTCGAGATTTAACTGGATTTGCATTCCCGCCCATTCACTGCCTTCATAATGATAATCACAGTCTCTTATGCATGCCGTTATTCTGTCTTTTGTTATGAATCTCTGCTATTTCTCTCTTTCCTTCATTCCTACAGTAATCGTTCTTCACTCCATCATAAAGTCGTTTACAGCTCCTTTCTTCGTCTCCTACCGTATCTCTCTCTCCTCCCTCCTCCCCTTCCCCTCCCTTGCACTTCCTTCCCAAAGGGGGAAACTTCTAGTCCCGATTCGATCCCTTTCTCTCCGTCTATCCCCTCCATCCTCTCCTTCTACCGTACTCTCTCCTTCCCACTCTCCTCAATTCACTCACTCTCTCTTCCTCTTTCTTTCTCTCATCTCTCTCACTTTCCATTGTCTCTCCTTGTTCAAATAAAGGAAGGTGAGCCTCACGTCGAAGGGGAGTGAAGAGAGAAGAGGTAGATGGGGCAAGTGAGGGATCCCCTTATATTCATCCCCATCCTCATCCAATAGGGATTCTCAGTCATCAATTATTATATCAGTAGAAATGAAAGGGTACGATTGCTCAAAAGACTGAGATCAGTCCGAATACTCACGATGTTACGATAAGCAGAATAGAATGAGTAGTAATGCTGATTTGAATGTGAGACAACTGGTTGTAATGATTTTCGCGTCAATTTGCGATTGGTTCGAGATTCGTGAGAATGAGAGAAAGATCCTTGGAATGGAGGAGTTTGTGTACAGCAGGCTACTGTCAATAGCTACTCTTTCTCCTTTTTCAAATGCATAATTTGATTCTCTTGATTTTCTGCACACGGGTAAGGATTTGTAAACAGAAGTTTGTTATTGTAAAATGGATGAAGGCAAGAATGATGTGAAGGATGGAACGAGAGAAACGGGGAATTGATTATTGATTACTCTATCGATACACTCTCTGGCAACTCGTTGTGTGGACTATTGTTGAAGTAAGTGAGCGTGTTGGGTGCAAATATGTACGGGGACTTATATCACATTGAGGGGATGGTAAAGGCACTTTGAGACATGGATAATAAATGACTAAACGGTTAGGATACACTAGAGAAGGGCAAGTTGCTGCTGATGGATCTTCCTTCGAAGCACTCCGATTATCCGATCTTTCCTGCAATTCCAACCAATAATGAGGCTGTAAATTAGTCATTCCACTCATTACCGTACGATCTAGGTAGGTCACGGTCTTCTTAACGACGCACTTCTATTCCGAAGGGGGAGCGCAAATCTCTTCCGTCTATCAAGAATCTCTCCTATCGGGTTTCAGTTTGCACTGCGCGGCATGATCTAAGAGAGAGAGAGAGAGAGAGGGGGGAGGCTTGACTCCTTCCCCTATCACCCTTTTGACCTACCCCCCTTAGCAGGTCCTTGCGGCTTCTCCCCTTTGGCCCTCCCTCGAACTCTCTCTCTCTCCTTTGAGTCACAACTCATAAACGGAATGATTCAGATAGGAAATGATCGTCAATACAATAGCCCGATCACAAAAGGAAGAGGGCTTATGTAATGCGGGAGGGATAAAGGGGAGAAGGAGTGAGGGGAGGAATACGATCTAAGGTCAGACGGGGCCGATATGAGGGGATAATTAGGAAATCAGTTGCATGGGAAAGTTTACATCTCGCGTTTCAAATTGAAAAAAGAATGTGATGAGAAGTGAAGGGGATAAGGAGACTTACTTCGCAACTTGGCTCTCCAATACTTTGAGTCGATCATTGGGATCGATAGAGTCAGAGATGGTAGATGAGATGGAGGATGAATGGGAGTCTTTTCCCTTCCTGGGGGGAGCAATCGGAGATGAATTCCCATTCGATACACTGCAATCAGAACTATTCACTCTCCCTTTATAGGAGGAGCAAGGGGCGCTTAAAAGTCCCTCCACGAACGACTTGCGATGGAAAATTCGGGACTAGGCTGGATGAGAACCAAAAATTATAGCCTTCCGTTGTATTTTCGCAGCAGACATGTCAAAATGCTGGAGAAGGGTACTTTTTAAATTCTCATCCGACCTAGTGAGAAAAATTCAAGGTAATATTGTATAAGTAAGTAGGACGCGTGAAACCTAAACTATAAATCTATGAAACTTTGATTTTATGGAACTTGAATATTCGTTATTTGCAGAGATGTTATACATCTCCGGATAAAGTTGTTGTTTCGAACAACTTACGATTTGACGAGTGGCTCTTTTTTCAAATGAAGAGAGGCGACTCTTACATGAAAAAATCAGTGCAGCTAGGAAAACTTGTCTCTATCTTTTTTTTGCAATAAACATTGCATTCAAAAAATGAGCTAAAGAGAACGCAAATCCTTTCACAAATCGTTGTTCCCGCATAATGCAGTGGATGAATAAAGCCTAACCTCTGTATGAGATTCTTCCTCATTTCCTCTTCTATTTCTCTCTTCTCCATCTCTAGTTTTTCTCTCGATGTTGACTCTGCCTTCAGGAGATCTTGAAGTCGATTCACTTCGGGCCTACAATATAAATATATCAAGATATGTAGTTGTAATTAGGTAATGATCATTTAATTTAAATGATCTTTGAATATTGCTTGTTCTGGCGAAAAAATAAATAATTTCGAAAAGTCAAAAACTGACTGTAGATTAGGTCTGTTCCTCTCCTCTTCCAATTCCTTCATCACTTCTCTTTTCTCTCTCTCAATTCTTTCTCTGGCAGCAGTCTCCAAGATGAGATCTTCCTTCAATCGGAGCAACTCCCGCCTGACACAAGTCCTTTTATAATATAATACAAAGTATAAGTTGGTGATGATAGTGCAAGTGAAGTGGAGGAGGACATACTCATGGTTGGGTCTCTTCCTCTCCTCTTCCAATTCCTTCTCCAATCTCTCCTTCGTTCGATGCAATTCTGATCTGCAATCCATATCATTTCGTCATTGGTTCGAACATGGGAGGTGATCTATGTAATAGTAATAACTTCAATTTCTTCTCTTTCGACTGAGATGGAGTGACTTACTCATGGTTCGTCCTCTTCTTCTCCTCTTCCAATTCAAATCGGAGTGTCTCAATATCTCTCTTCAACTCACTCAATTCAGCTTCATTTCCTTTTTTCTCTGCCGTCAACCTTAATAATTATGATGAATGTGGAACTAAATGAGTATCACTAACTGCTCGATTCTCCTCTCCAAATCTTCCTTCTCCTTCTCTCTCTTTTCTCTCAATTGATTCAACTCCAATGCGAGTGACGAGTTCTTAAAACGAAACATTTTTTTGTAAAATGAAATAGTTAATTCACCTGTTCATCAGTTCTCCTTCTTTCCTCCTCTCTCTTTCTCACTTCCTCCAGTTCGGAGAGAGCTCGTTTGAGATTCGATTCAGATTCGATGAGGAGAGAAGAGGAAGAGGCTAGTTTAGAGTGCAGATCAGCAATCTACAAGGAATGAATTGAGAAGAGAAGAGAAGACTGTGAGGAACCCCGACCAATCACAGAGGCACACAACAGAGAGAACCAAGAGATCAAAGACCAATGGGACAACAGTCAGGATACCTGGACAACTTGCCTCAAACTGAAATGAGTAGGGCATAGAGAAGAAAGGCCAGTTTTACTAGACTACTTACAGAGAGAATTAGAAGGAAAGAAAGAATCTAAAGAAGGAAGGGATCTGATGGAAGGGGAAGGGAAGACGACTGATACTCACTTGCTCGCTCAGTTTCTGCACATTTCCTCTGTGTTCTCCTCTTTCTCGGCCAGTTTTTCCTGTAAGAAAACGAATTGATTCACTGTCATCTCAATGAAGGAAATCGACTGCTATTTGATTCAACTACTTGAAATTAATCGAATAAATAACTAGAGAAGGATCGTTCCTTCTCATTCCCTCACCGTCTTCTCCCTCTCTAATTCCTCCAATTGTCTCTTGATCTTCCTCGAGAACTCCTCTGCTTCCTTCATCTTCATTCCTCTCTCCTCTGCTTCTTCTGCTTGAACTCCCGCTTTCTTCTCCGAATCCTGAGATGCATCGATCGACTACAGTAGGATGAAGGGGGGGGGGGGGGGGGGGGAATGGGAGAGAGCGGCTTGCTCTAACCTGCAGGATCGAATCAATTCTCCTCTGCAATTCTTCAGCTCTTCCTTCGTGTTTCCTCGATTCCGCTTCTAGGTCCTTCAGTCGCAATCCCATCTTCGTCATCTCAATCATTTTACGGTCAACATCGATATCTTCTAATAGACAGATGGTAGTGAGTACCTCAGCCCTTGCACTGGTATTATCAGCGAGTGATTTCTCTATCTCAGCTTCCATTCTCTCTTCCTTCTCACGGGAAGCGTCCATCACTACCTGTTTCTCCTCTGCAATTCCTTCCTCTTCATATGAAGATACGGTAGACTACCTTCCAACTCTTCGATTGCCTTCTGACTTATTTCTGCCTCATTCAGTAGATCTTCGTATTTCTTTCTCCATCTCTCATTCTCCCTCTTCATCTCCATTTTCTCCTCTTCGATGGAAGTGGAAAGAGTGGAAGAGGAATTCTCAGCCCTGTAAGATGTCTTCTCTTCCTTTCCATCTCTATCATCCCTTCAGTCCAATACCTGTGACTCCTCTCCTTCCACTCTGCTATCTCCTCTTCCCTCGTTCTCATCTCTTCTTGCATCTGTTCATTCTCTTCCCTCGTCTCATTCAATTCCTTCATCAGTTGTCCATTCTCATTCGACAATTCCCTGTAAATTCACCTTCAGATCTCGGCATTTATCATATTTCATAGATGATCCCTATCACTCCTCGATTCCTCTGCATCTCACAAGCACGTGGAGATCATTTGCGAAAGTGAACTCATCCTAATCTTGCCACTCCCTCTTGCGAAACTCCCTCATTGATAAGAGTGCCAATGGATGCAAGGAGGGGGAGGGAGGGGGGGGGGGGTACTCACTCGTTGTGATGTCTTGATTCCTGGAGTGACTTCACGAGTGTCATCAGTTCCTCGTGGACATTTCCCCTTGCAGATTGCACTCTCTTCATCTCACTTTGAGTCTCTTCGTGCTACAAGAAAATATGAGGATGAACATTGAAATATATGGGGGATCTCAAGATAAGTATCTAGATACTCCACAATGACCTCGTCTTCCCACCCTCCTTCGTATTCTGACCTGTCTCTCCAATTCCTTCGTCTTCCTCTCCATATCCTCTCGTTCTTTTCTCTCCATCATCAGTTTCTCTTCCAGCGCCGAACTGCAATTGTGCGATTTATTTAATATTGCTATCACTCTTATCAAGTAGTCATCTATTATATCTGACACTGTTCTGCTCTTCTCCCTCTCCTCTTCCAGACTCTTCTTCATCAGTGCAATTTCCACTGCAGATGACTCGGAGAACTGAATTAGAGGACACTTCCAAGTGGAATCGAACATCATTTGCAATCTAGAGAACTTCTATTCAACTCACTTGTCTCCATTTCTCTTCAACTTCTCTCATTTTTTCCTGTGTGCTTCTTTCTTTCTCTCGTGATTCTCTCAGTTGAGACTCCAGAAGTCGCAGCTGTAATGACAACTATCCAATATTTAAACTTATACTTATAACCGATATTCACACAATCAATTGCAGTGTCTTCATTGATAATATTGATTAATGAACTACAGGTACCTCTTCTCCTTTCTCTCCACTGGTCGCTTCCATTCTCCTCTCCAGTCCATCAGCCCGTTCCTTCTCCCTCTCCCATCTCTCCTTTATACTCTCCAATCCTTCTTCTGAACTTCTCAATCGATCTTCCAAATCTCGCCGAGATCCATCGAACGACTGCATTTTTTGCCACATTATCTCTGCATTTATTATACTTTTCCTATCTAATTTTCCATCTTCCCGAATATATTTAGGTTCTCTCTGAATACATCCTCATATTGCACAATGATGGCTTCTCACATTGATCTTCTCTCTGGTCTCTGCATTTTCCTTGAGTGAGTTGTCCAGTCTCCTCTCCAATTCCCTCATTTCCCCTTCCATTATTTGTATCTTCTCTTCGTGCTCACGAGAAGTCGCCGACGAACTACAGTAGATATTTCCCATCATTGAACTTCAACATTTCCTCCTCTAGATTCCACTAACCTTGCTAGAAGAGTCTCATTTTCCTTCTTCATCAGTTCTTCCTTTCTTCTCTCTTCTTCCCTTTCTGCTCTCAACATCTCCAATTCCTTCTCCAGTTCCTTCTTCGCTCCATCATCCTTCGGTTCCTCAATTGCCACTCTTTTGAATCATTCCCAATTGTGATCTGTTCACTTGTTTGGCTAGGATGACACTTTGTAGTGCAGCTGCCTTCATTCCCAATTCTTTCTCCATCCTCTCCACTTCACTCCACAACTTCTTCTTCTGCAATTCAATTCAATTGTTGGAATGATCTTATTTTTATAATTCGAGATATCAATGGAAAGATTGAAGAAGTGACCTCAATCTCATTCTTGGCCACACTCAATTCCAGCTCTTCATTCTTCCTTCGAACCGAGTCTTTCTCTGTATCTAATCGAGATTCGAATGACTGCAATAATCGATAATCAAGAAAGGACTACAGTATTCCTCACTTTGATCTCCTTATTGAGTCTCTCGATCTCTTCCTTCTCCTTCTTCCCGTCACTCGATCCAGCTACTTGTGCAATCAATGAATTGATCTGCAACGATTACTGAGTACTCTTCCAGGTTACGTCAGAAACACACCATACAATCAAGCTACGACATCTCATATCTCATACAGTATAATCTACAGTATCCTCTTGCGATACAGTAATCTCACCTGCATGAACAGTTCGTGTTTCTCGTTCTGTTCTCTGTCCAATTGCTGGGTGAGTTCCCTCTTCTGTGCCATGAGTGTCTGTACATCGGGTGGGAGTCGAGAGTCGAGAAGACGTCGTTGTTGATCCCTGCGTAGATACCACATCTATTCACACTAGTCATATTCCACCCATTTGAAGAGAGAAGTACCAAAGGATTGCATAATGAACCTGTTAATCGGTCTAACCCCCTCTCTCTCTCTCTCTCCTCAATCTACAATGCCAAAGATGACGCAATCTTCGAGTTTGCGTAGAGATAAGCCGAGACCCGTTAACAGTGGATTAGAGGAGATGACAGGAAGAAAGAAGGAAGTTAGAGGGAGAAGTTATGATAGACATTGGGGATCTGTCGTGGGAGTCTCATTGACTCATTGATCGAAGGATCGCTCACCTCTCATTTTCCAATCGCGCGTTGATCTTCTTCAGATCCTCGTAGTCTGCGCTCTTCTTTTTCAAATCCTTCTGAAACGCAATTTTATAGTCTTTACTTCATAATCTAAATCTCTGCAGCTTCCTAGTGAATTGCATTCCCATTGACGAACTCTGAAGCATTGGGGGAAATAAATCACCTTCAAATCGTCAATCTCTTTGGCGGACATAATTGTAGTACTTATTGTTGGTGAAAAGATTGAAACATCTAAAAGGAAGGATTCGAGAGAGAGAGTGGAAGATGGAATAAGAAATAAACGAGATCTGACTCAGAATGGGCAAGATTTCAATGGTGAAAAAGCAGTGGAAATGAAAGAAAAAGTGATAGCGAGCGTTTCCGAGTGTAGAAACGTTCAGAGAATGGATGAACCGAAGTGGGAACGATAGAGATTGTCATCAAATGGTTAGAATATGGACGAGAGAGTCAGTGAATGGAGATTAGAGTGGAGTCTCCACAGGGAGAGAGAGAGAGATCGATGAAAGGTGAAAGTAGCCCGAGGGTTCAAGAGGGAAGGGACTGGTCAAGAGAAGAGAAGAGAGGGGAGAAGGAGAGTTCGGATGGGGGGAACAGAAGGGATCATTGATGGAAGGTAGACAACGAAATGGATTGGAATAGGTAGTACATTTATGGGTTGAGAGAGAAAGAGAACAAAAAGAGAAAACCAGTTTGATGCGAGTATATGGAGAATTCAGGAACGAAAATTGCCATTCTGAGACTGGTTGAAACGTGGAAGGAGAAGGGGAGAGGAGGGGAGGGGAGAGGGGAGGGGAGGGGAGGGCGAGAGTTCTCAGAGATGTTTGGAGAATAAGAGGAATCGGGATGTTTCTTCCATTGGTACCAGATTGTGTGCATACTGAGGATGACAAAAAAGAAGAAAGACACTACTCATGCGCGGATTGAGATGATGATGTCTGATGGGAGAGGTTCAATCGAAGAAGTGACGGGAGAATCGATGGGAGATACAGAGAGGGACAGGGGGAGTTGATAAGGGAAGGAAGGGAATCAGAGTGGGAATGTTGATAAACAGAAGAGGGAAGAGATCGAGGAGTAAACTGTGCCCACTGTGGAAGAAGTGCAAGGTAGAAGAAGAAGAGTGAAGAGGGAAGAGGGAAGAGGAGAGTGACCACACTAGGAGAAGGGAAGATGAAGAGTGAAGATGAAGGGTGAGGAAGAGGAATACGTATCCAGAAGTGAGGAAGGATGCGAGATGAGAAGAGGAGGGAGGGAGGTTGCTAGGAGTCATTCAGGAGAGACCCATTATGGGTAATTATGGGAGGAACAATGGGAAAGAGTGCATAGAAGTAATGGGGAATGAATAAGGTCTGTACAATCATTATTCATTAGGCTGTAAGTGTCGATCCAGGAATATGTCTCCCTCTGCAATTCCTTCGCCCCTTCCCCTTCCCCTTCTTCTTTTCATCGTATCTTCATATTTCAGCCACTTCGAATCTCCCGAATTCTCTGTTGCTGCATACTCAACTAATATCGTGGAATCGCGAATTACACCATCTCTCAGGTATGTCTCTCCCTCCTCCTACCCTATCTCCCCCCATCTCCTCCCCTCCCCCATCTCCCCTTCATCCTCATCCTAGATGCCTTCTATCGACAGACTCCATTAGAGCCCACTCTCTGCATGGCCAGCCATCCTATGTATCACGAATACAGAGTCCATCAGGTGGAGTGTCCTAACCCCCCCCCCTTCTCCCCTCCTCCCCTCCTCCCTCCCTCTCTCCCTCCCCCTTCCTCCTTCTCTCCCATGCCAACCTTCTTCGCGAGTATTCTCCATTCTCGACCAATCTTCTCCTTTTCAGTTAGTGCAGGAGACTCTGGATTCAGTGATGGAAGACGCCTCCAGTTCAATCGAATCAGATGATGGAGAGAGTATGAAAGAGGAGTTGAAGAGTGAGGACACGGACAGAGTCAGTTCCTTCTCCTTCCCCTCACAATCTCTCTTCAGGGGGAATCGGATATCGAGGCAGACGAGACTCATCTGGCAAGGGCCCATTGGATACTACTACATAAAATGAATAAACAGGTGATTGGCCAATGAAGGGCATCCTGTATGGAATAAGGATCCCCAGTCAAGTAATCGAGGGAATTGAGGGTACGGTAGTGCATGCAACATTCGACCATCTGATGAATGAATACAAACACACGAGACCAATCTGGCAATTCGGAAGGAATATCGATGAGAAAGTGAAGGGATGGAGTAAAGAACTCCATGAAGACTTCTACTTTAGGTGAGTGAGTGAAGAGGGAGGATGGGGATAGTCCAATCACTTCCTTTCTCTTCCCTAACTGGTCACTCGTAATGAGCGACTACTGAGAATGGAACTCACTCATTTGTGATGGAATCAAGAACTGCCTTTGAAAGCATTCACTTGGATGTCTTCAATGATGAATGAGTAGAGTGGAATGGTGGATAATCTCTCTCTCATCAGACACCACTGTGCATCAGTGCAAGCTGCGATCACGATGATCATGGAGAACAAAGACGACGTCATCTCACTCACTCGAGTACTCAATGAAGTGGGAGCACACCACTTCTTCTATGATGCATACGAACCCCATCTTGAAGTGAGGAGATGGAGAGAGCAGAAGTAATTACATCATTCAGTTATTCGAAGATGCAATGATTGAAGGGATGAAGAAAGTGTTGAAAGGAGTCGAGGAATTAGACGAGGCGACGGAGAAATCGTGGAGAGCCGTCAGTAGAGTAGTCTCCCATCCATAGAGTGCCCTCCCTTTCAGCTGCTTCAACTGACTCGTAAACATCTCGTGGAGGGCATTTCCATCCAGAGAAATGCATATCTCAAGCAGGCTATCACACCACAGGAGCACACCGAGATCATACAGGTTCGCTGCGAGGAGTCATCCTCCCCCATCACCCCCCCCCCCCCCATCAGGAATGGAGTAGAGTGGAGGAATTGGGCATGGAGGAAGCAGGAACGAGACTGTGCGAAACAGCCTTCAAGGTACTCCTTCTATCTGCTTCATCTTCATTTTCCGTGTATTTGAGACGTACTCCAGTCTCCTCTCCCAATTCGATCTCGCCCTTCCACTACCAATCATTCCCACTACGAACAGCCATGTATTCAAGCAGTTCTCGAAGATGACAATGAAGGTACATCAGACACGTCTCTCTCATCCAATCGATAATTGAGGCACTCGATCTAACGATCAAGAGCTACGATCAAGACAAGGGATTCGCTTCGTTGCCTGAGAAGTTGAGTGAATATGCAGTGACATGCATGGTTATGGATGTGTGTCCAACTCTCGTGAGGAAGGCATTCATGGAAGGTGAGGAGAGAAGAAGAGGAGGAAGGAAGAGGAGGAAGGAAGAAGAGGAAGGAAGAAGAGGAAGGAAAGAGATTGAAGGAATAATGGAGATGCTGAGATGCGCATTGGACAAGAAGGAGTTGAGTGAGACAGAGAGACATACGTGGAGCAAGGTGTATCGAGTGCTCGAGCAAGTGAGTCCTTCCCTTTTACCCAGTTACTCCCTTCCCTTACAGGCAATTCTCATCAACATAGTCGACTATTGATGCTCACCCTCATCTCGTTCAAATCTCTCTTCAAATTCGCTCCAGGAGTAGATGCGAGTATTCCCAATTGAGAGTTGAGAGCGTGATTCTGAGGGGGGAGGTCGTAGTTCCACTCCGTGCATCAACAATAAAGGCTTACTCACACATTGTTGAGCATCGTTCAATTCCCTCTCCAGTCTCTTCACTAGTGCTTCTTTGTTCGCGAGACTTTGCGAATGAATCGCAATCTGGTTTCTCAACGAAATTATCTGAAACAAGAGTAGTGAGTTGCCACTAGTGATTGGATTGTCACATCCTGATCACCCCTTCCCTACCCCCTCCTCCCCCTCTCCCCAAACCATTCAAACTTGATTAATGCCTACCTGCGAGTTGGTCTCTGAGATACTATCATCGTCTTCACCCGAAATAGAGGAGTAATTGGAGGATCCCGACTGGAATAACGAAGGAACGGCAATGGATACTGTAGTTGGTTGAGTATCACTCACAGCAGCTACAGTGTGTAATTGGTCGATGAGGGTTTGGGATGAGTTGAGGGCTCGTGACAATTCGGCCATCTCAATCTCCATGGCGTGAAGACGAGACTGCAGAGACTGCAACCAATCTCTTCCTTGAGGGAAGTCAGAGAGAGAAGGAGAAAGAATGGATATCGGGAATTGCATCTATCGAATGAGTACAAAGGGAGAAGAATAGTACGATTAATCAGGAAGAAGAGAGATTGAATGGGAGAGAGAAAGGATAATTTGTACTGTTGAGTCAATGGATGCAAGAGGTGAATCAAATGCTTAAGAAAAACTTCTACTTAGGCGTAATAAGTATTCATGAACTCACTGCAGGAGAAGGCAAAATAAAGTGGATTGCGCGAGGAAAAGAAAGGAACTCTCGACGAGGAAAACAAAGAGGTGAAAGTGAAGTGATACACCCTGGAATGGCAGAAGTGATTAAGAGATAAGAGAATAGAGAAAGAGGAAAAGCTGAAGGGATCAACCCCATTAGAGGAGTGTAATTGAATGAGAGATTGAAATGGCATTGGAAGATTGGGAGGAGAACATCTGAGTGAAGTGATCGATGAAGGAGAAGAAGAGGAGAAGGAGAAGAGAAGGAGAAGGAGAAGAGAAGGAGAGATTAGGAACAGAATTGAGAATGACCACACACTGAATGGAACAGTGGGTAAGAAGTGATAGAAGTGATAGAGAACAGAGAGGGAAGAGAGAAGGAGGGAACTGGATTTGATGAGGAGATGCTAGAGACTCTCATTAGTGCATGAGTGTAACTTAGAAGAGTAGTCAAGGAAGAGAACGGAGATGAGGAGATGAAGAGGAAGAGTAGAGAGGGAGATCATCCATCAGGAGTAAGGCATTAGTAATGGTCGATTCAATCCTGATTCAGAAGGGGAAGGTCAGATTCGTACCGTGTCTTTGGGTGGTTCTTGTAGGAGGGATTCCCGAATGACTTCGCAAGTCTTTCGTATCTCGTGGGGATCGATCGAATCCTCCTGCTTTCTCTCTCATTCACATCCAAATACTTCTTAAATACCCGATTGTTGTTGATTCCTGCTGCAGATAGAGGGGGAGGATAACTGATGGGACGAGATCCTGGAATCTCCTTAGTTCTCGATCACTCTACCGTATCCTTCTTACCGTAAACTGGAGGTGGTCGGTACTCTGGTTGGTGCTTGCTCACTTTCAGTGGTCCTTCCGTCCTCCACACAGATGCTGCCTCTCTCTACAATTCGTGATGTTATTCTTTCTCCTATCATTTCTTTGGTGCAAATCCAGTGAATGGATGGGAATAAAAGTGAATATGCGAGAAGAGGAGAATGTGAATGGAGGAGTTCTCCTTCTCTCTCCTTTTCATTTCCATTCCTCACTTCATCTCTCGATGGTAACTATTCACCTTGTGTGGAATGGTTCTGATGGTGACATCTCTAACGGGAACTCTCCTCGGTAGTGTCTCACTCTTGATAGGCAGTTCACTCCTCTCACTCCTCTCATTCGCTGCCTGGGGGAATGTCCACACTGTTCCTCTTCTTCCCGATCCTCTTCGTATCACACAACAGTCAGTTCTGGAAGTGGATGATGCAGTGAGGGGGGGAGGGGGGGGAGAGTACCTCTGGAAGGGAGTCTCTCTCTCGAATGGCCCTCCTCTCAGAATGGTCGACGGAGTGGCAGTGATTCCTATTCCAACTACATCTACTCGATGGCAACGAGAAAGGAGAGGATCCAGAGGGGGAGAACTACAATCAATCACTCCATTCTCAATGCTTTACCTCGATCTCATTAAGATCTCATCGTACACTCGAATGAAATGAGTTCATCATACAAAATGGTTCGTGAGTCGATGGATTCTCCGAGAGTGACTCCTTCTCTGCTCTTTCTCTCCTCTGCTCTCTTCTCCTTCCATGAGGATGGCATCGTCGAATATCCACGGATGGAACGACGCTGAAAGAACAGAAAGGAGAATAACCACGAAGAGAACTTCCCTCATTACAGCTGTTTTGTTCTTTGAGGAGAGGTTCTCTACAGAATTGATCCGATAACGAGAGATAAGAATATTATGCTTTTGACTGGTGATCGAAACGGAAATGTGAGATAAAAACAAGAGGCGAACGCGTCTGATTTGTCAGTTGAAAAGGGAAGAGAGACTGAATGAACGGAGGAGAGGGCGAGAAAAGAGAGAAGATGGAAGATGACTAAATGGGAGGAGAGAGAGAAGAAAGATGAGGAAGATGGAACTATGAAGACGAAGGAATAGTAGCCACTGATTCATTCCCATTGGTCATCTACCTATCAATATTGATCGAGATTCGAAGATTTAAGAGCATTCTTAAGATAATGAAAGGTACTGTTCTTTTGTGGTTTTTTATAGTGATGTAAATATTACAGTGGATGCTCGTGAGAAGAGGGCCCTTCGTTGTTGGACGATACCCGATGGAATCTGAGTGGAATGAGAGGATGAAGAGAAGAGGAATCCATGATTCGATTATCGAATCAAAAGGGAAAATAGAGATGATTCGATCATTCAGAATGCCGCTTTGATCTCCCATTGATCGCTCGATCGATCGAAGACAACGACTATCACTCACTTCAGATCCTTCGTTCTCATTGGAGTAGGAGGACTGGACGGGAGGTTCCCTCTTTTCCATTCTAAAGAGAAGAGATGAATGCCCGTTTAGAGAGAGGAAAAGGGGGAGGACAGAGATATGAAATCGAATTGGAATCGATGTGCTATGGCAAACAATGAAGGCACGTTGGAGAGAGAGAGAGGAGATATGAATGGATGGTTATGTGAGGAGGAGCACGGAACGGTTTCATTATGGGAGTGAAAGAGGATGGCAAGTTACTAGGAAGTAGTGAAGGGAGTAGTGGGTAGAAGAATAGGTATTCACTATCAGAATGGAATGACTGGTAAAATATATTGAAATGAATGAAGAGAGGATATCTGATCTTGAGTTTGATGAGAGTAGCATAAAAAGAGGATGAAGAAAGAGTCGAGGAGTGGAGGGAATGGATAGGATAATGGAAAGAAGCAGTGGAGTATTTATTGAAAGAGAGTGAGGGATATGATAAGGGAAGGATGGTGTTTGAGGGAGGGAGTGAGTCAAGTGGGAAAATGATGATACGAAGCAATGCGATGCTTCCCTCAGGGTCATCTCATAGACAGTACTCATGGTTATGATATCAAGGGAACGGAGAGGGGAGACACCAATGAGAACCGTTTGAATTAGAGAGGGAGGGATGAGATGAGTGTGAAATGGAGGAGAGGGAAAAGAAGTAGTTGACTGAGATTAGACCAGGCAAGAAATAGTGGATAGAGGACTACTGAGAGAGGAGAGGAGACTTGTCTCGAGGGAGTAGTAGATCACTCGGGAGGATAAACCGATCCGTATTTGAATAAAAACTTACTTGTATCGATCCAGTGAATGATAATTGAAGGGACGGATGTCCCGAATTTCAGGCCAATTTGAGTATCGAAGTTGATCCGAGAGAAGAGTCATCTCACTCTCAAAGGAAGTGGAGATGAAAGGGAGAGGAAGAACCGATGGCCTTGTCAAGAATGAACTACTTCAGTTGCAGACTTGGCAAACAGAAATGGTAGATATTGAGCACTCTTTTAAGCATTTCATGGAAATGGAAAAGATACCGATTGATCATGATTATTCGATGATCTAGAGATTGTTGAATACATCGTATGAAGAGAATCTTGCGATCAGTGAGGATTGCGAGAACGATTTGTGCTTCGTTTCTCCGGGCTAAGCTCGCCTATTATGCATCTCTTCTTCTCTGTTTATCCTCGACTCAAGTGACCATTTCAAATTTTATTCTCTGCAAATATCCAGAGAACAGCTGAACGAACATTGCAGTGTGAATTGAATGAAAATAAAATTAAGAACTAAAGCTTTATTTTAAATGGATTACGGTAAGTATAGTTTACTGTAATAGTTTATCGTTCCGGATATATCGATACGTTTTTTTTTAAATCGCACGCTGTGGTGACCGATTTCAAGTTTTATGTTTGCTAATCGTCGTTGTTTTATGTGCGTACTTAAATGATTTTTCTATGAGACCTCGTCTTCTCTATTGTTGTGGCAGTAGCTCATCCATGCATAACTCCTTCTCGTATCGTGTTGATGAGCGTGCAATGGACATTCGACTCGCCCATTCCACTATGTGTAACGGGAAGAGTGTGATCTCAAATTTCTTGCGACCGCCAATCATCCTCCTTCTATATTTTATTATTGCTACTACGGACATTGTTCATAGGCACTGATGCTACTCTTCAAATTGAGTGTTCGGGTAGATCAGGACGCTGTTCCCTCCTTCGATCAATGATGTGTTTCTTATGTTCGTTCAATCAACCTCGTTTATGGGTGATTGCAACATGTAATCCCCCTCGCTGATATATGTTCCCCGAGTGTCAGCTGTCGGCTTCCACTGAAGATTGCGTATGTCCTCACTTATCCTCTGAGATCACCCCTTCCCAACCTTTTATCTCCCATCCTCATTTGTTCCTGGTATTATCTCATAACCCCCCTCGGGATGTACCGTCTCACTTCTCTTATTTCTCTATTAGTTTTTTATCTTCGCGTTCTCGTTTTTCCTTTCAATATCATTCATCATAATGATAATTTAGGTATTGGCCTAATATCTCTCCTTCCCTTATCTCTTCTCTTCCCTCCTCCCCCCTCTTCTGCCTTTCTCCCTCTTCTCACGTTGTGACTCCCCTCCTTCCCTCCTTCTCTCCGTCTTCTGCTCTCACCTCCCTCTATCGTCCACTCTCACCCAATTGCAGGAAATACTTGACATAATGCCGTAAGTTTTGGCTACTCGAGTGAGTGTCCATTCGTTGTAGTACCCCCCCCCCCCTCCCTCACTTCCATCACTTCGTAGTCTATGCATGGTTTGTTGCCATATCACCTCGCACCTTGTGTATGTGTTCTAATTTCTTGGATCTCTTCTCTTGGATGTTCAGAGGACTGAATGCGACCACCGATGCTTCCTCCTATTAATCCGAGTGTATCTCGGAGTGTGGGTGGCCCTCCCCGAAGGTCTATCGATAAGGAAAAGAAGAAGGAAAGTGAGTGCTCTATCGTAGTTCTATTTGTCTCCTGAGTGATTATTCGTGATAAGTGAGTGGATTGAGGACAGTGCACGATTAGGGAGTCACTCATTGTGCACATCTTGCAGGTAGAATGACTCGATTGTCCCACTCTGATCCTTCTTCGAAGCCGAATGCGATGGGAGGAACTAGGATGAGTCTGAGTGCAGCTGCCAGACGAAAGTATCTTTCTCTTTCTTATTTACCGTTCTCACTTTCTCTCGTCTAGTGTTAGCATTGAACGATTTGTGATTAGATATATTGTTAATGGATGTGTGATGCAGGTCAACAGCAGTGGGATCGACTCCTACTGGAAGACCCATCGGAGGATCCTCCCGACTCCCTCCCATCTCAGTCAGCCCCGCCAAGAGAACCATCGGAACTGTTGTGAGTACTAGAGATGGGGAAGGGAGGAGGTTGAGTACATGGACACACAGGGTAGTCATGGACACTCGTGTCTGCACTATAGAGTGTTCTCATTAGAGACTAGTGAGGGGAACTATGTTGGGACTAATTATGAGCAAATGCGAGTTCTAAATGTTATCTGGGTATGGTAGACTACCAATGGTTGTACTCAAATTTTGATCCCTTTCTCTGGGATCTTCCTTCGTATGTAGGATATTCATAGGGGGGAGTGCCCTTCCTCCTTCTTTCCATTTCCCATTCATTCCCGTTCTCAAATGGAAAGCCTCTCCCAGAGATATGTTCTGAAGCTCATTTATTTTTTTTGTGTTTGTAGAATCGCCATTTCATATCAATTAATTTCTTGGACAGCATCTGATTATATGAAGAGGGCGAAGTGGCGGGAAACCATGGATAGGTTCCTTCTTCTCCTCCTCATCACCAATTGCGCTCCTTCCTATTCACCTCATCGCATCTTCTCCTTCTCTCTTTCCCTCGTCGTCTCTCGGATTCCCTCATCTTCATCGCTTTCTTACCTTCAGATACTTGGAAGGACGAGTTGCAAGCGAGAGAGTGTGTGGAATGGAGAGAGTGGATGGAGAAAGAGACGGATGTTCCCATAGGGAATGGACATAATTGGAAGCGCCCTTGTGGACCCTCCTCTTTCCCTCCTCCCATCTGAGACGTTCTTTCTTCCGCTAGTCTCTCCATTATTCTCCCTTTTCTTCTCAGGTTAAAGGGTCACCTCTCTCTTTCTGTCTACCTCGTTCTCCCTCCTCTTTCTCCTTCTCTCCCGTTCGCTCTCAATACCTCGAGGCGGCTATGCAAGAGGGTGTTCAATTTCATTTATCTGCACTCCCTTCCCATCGTCTCCCCCCCCCCCTCCCCCCCTTCTCCCTCCCCTCTCTCTCTCCTACCCCCCCCCCCCCTCTCGTCGCTCTCGCATCTTATTGTGTTGATGGATGGCTCATTTATGCAATTCTCACAACATCTCCCTCGTGTTTAGTGATGAGCCAGCGAAATTGGGGGGATGGGGCATTGTTGTTAACATCAGCGTTCAGTGCCCTTTCTACGACCATTACTCAATCACCGTTCTCTTATTCCTTTTCATTTTACCAATTCCTTAATATTGGATCTCCTCCGTTTCCCAGCAGTATCAATTATTACTACCATCTCATCATGCTTCCGTCTCTCTCTCCTCTCTCCAAACTGCCTACTTCCACTCTCGCTCTACTTGCTTCGCACACCCTCTTCAAGCAGTCTCAGTTCATAGTCGAATCATTCATTGATTGTCTAATCTACAGTATCCCTTCTTTCCCTTGATTCTCATCTTCTCCTTCCGTCGTTCTCTTTGTCCTTCAGGGGTCAAGTTTGTTCCCGAGTAAGGGTAAGTAAGTTTGTTCCTGCATCCGCACACCTGTCTGTCCTTATTCTTCCGATTCGATCACAATACTCATTCCTCTTCGCATTCAGTTCCCCTCTATCTACTCCTCTCTTCTTCCTTCCCTGTGCTTCTCCGTTCTCTTCTCCGTCAGTAGATCATCCCTTCTCTCCTCTTGCTCATTCACTTGGAAAGGGCTATCAAATGATTGCAACAAGTTGACACTCATGCACTACTCGAGTGTCCATTGAGTGGAGAGAGGGAGAGGGGAGAAGAGGGGGGGGGGGATGACTCACGGGTTCTCCTACTTGACGATGCTTTGACTCTCGCTGTCGTGATCTCATCTCCTTCTTTTCTCCTCGTTCGTATCACTCGATGGTTCGCAGAATCTCAGTGAGCAGTTCATTCTTGATGGTGGCCTCATGCAATCTGCTCATTCTTCTCCTTGGTCTGATCCCTTTCTATTCTGGTAAGGGATCTCCCCTGAGAGTCCTCTCATCTGAGGAATGAGTCTTCTCCTTCTCCCCCCATTCCTCCCTCATCTCTTCTTCATCCTTCCATTCTTCCTCTTCCTTAGACAGTCTAGATTGTCGTGTGAGAAGGGAGTAACGAGTAGGATGGCAGTCCTTAATCAAGGTCCTCTCCCTTTCCATTCCATTTGGGAGACTCAGAGATTCCATTCCAATCTCCCTGTCGGGCTCTCCTCTCCTTCTCTTAGTCGACCCATCTCATTTCCTACCAAATTCACTAAACTGCCCACCGAGAAATTATTTAATTATCTCACTCTATTTAGTTTTCTTTTGTGTTTAAGAAGGCGCTTCAAGGCACAACCATTTTATCCCCTCCATTCCCCAATTTTCTTTTACTCTCTGTCCTACTCAATCCCTCCTCATCCCCATTCACGGCGGCCATTAAAGTATCGTCAATCGACCCTGAGGGTTCGTCCCTCTTTCCCTTTCTCGCAATACTTCCGTTTGACATATTATTATTATGTCGTAATCTCTTTCTAATTATTTTCTCGTTCCCTCAATGGGTCTCAGTTCATCTCCATCTCGGGAGTACACTGGATGTATCCTCCCTTCCTTCCCTCCTTCGGACTTCACCCCTCCTCACTAAGTGTAACGTGATCTCTCAATCCTATGAGAGGCTACCTCTCTCTCTCTCCTTTTCGGTCTCGTCTTCTGATGCCCTTCCTCTTCCTCTTCCTCTTCTCACATTCTAATCGTTTTGCTTGTAATGAATCGAGTGACTTCTTCCCTTTCTGCAGTGGTTCCCCCCTCGAGAGAGAGATTAGCTCCGGTCCATGGAAATTAGTGAATGGCGATGGATGGGGATCTGTCCAGATCACTCATCTCCCCCCTATCTTCATCTCCTCTTCCCACTGTTTGCTACTCTCACAATGAGGATCTAGTCACTTTTGAATTGAATGACCGGTCATTGTTTGATTAGAGAGTCGAGCTAGAGATTGAAGGAAATTCGTAAGAAGACCCTTCATGAGATGGCTTCTGTAGAGAAAAATAAGCGATGACGTACTTGAATGAAATTGGCAGTCCCATGCAGTGCCATTCCATTGGTTCATTGTAGGAACCCTTCTCTTCAATGGTTTCTCCTCTTTCCTTGTAATCTCTACAGATTTTCTAATGAGATTGGATTCGATGAGTAATCTTCCCTCTATACTACTCTAAAGAGAGAGGGAACTACCGGTCTGTCGGTCTAAGCCGTCCAAATGGAGGGCTAGCTCCCCTCTTTAGTACTCCTCCATACCCTATCCATTTCACTCATTTGACTCGCCATCCTTCGAATTATGGAGATGAGATTAGTGAGGGAGAGTCCACTTGATCCGTGAAAGGCTCTTTGAAGGGCCATGGTGTAGTCACAAATTCATCCCTTATTGTCGATTCCTGTATCTCTTTGACTCTTATCACAGGCATCACTTTGATACTCGAATGTTAGTATGTACACAGAATGAGAAAGGCGGTCGTCTACTCCTATCATTCCTTCTTTGATGTAGTCGGGGTTAATGGAGGAAGGTGCTCTCTTGCTCTATCATTGATGGACTGGGGCGGTTGTCTCTGTGAGGTGGGACCTCCCATAATTTCTTCTCTCCTCTCTCCCCCCCATTCACTTACTTCTTTTAACAATCGTTCCCGTTAATGATCATGGGAGAGTGGTGTGGAAAGTTGATTCGACAATGAGATTGCACTGAATGATTCTCCTTTCCCCCATGTCCGTGTCTCAGGTGATCAGTCTCGCTAGTACTTATCTTTCCCTTCTATCGATCACCACTCTCCTTTCGTATTTTTTCCCTTCACTTTTCCTTCGTGTTTGGATGCTCCTATCGATTCTTCCATTTGATCATTTCAATTCAGCTTCTTCCCTTGTATTCATACATTTCCTTTTCATACCTCACACGTATTGATAACATCTCTCTCTCTCCCTCTCTTCTTCTCTCTCTTACTCTCTCGTCTCAATTCCTCCTCCACTTCCGGTCTCTATTTCACTTCTGATTTACAGTCATCTCAATCTTATTCATTATCTTTTCTGAGGAGCTTCATTTCGCAGCACTTACGACCAGTTGGGCTCAGATCTCTCAATTTCTATTCAAACGTAGGAAGTTGAGACATCTGCTGCTCTGCTATCCTTCATTTATTTTATCTCTTTCTCAGCTTCAATTCGGCACATTCGTTTCTCGATCAGAACAATCTATGAACCAATGGAAAATTCATTTCTTCTTTCTAAATGGTGCAAGAATTGAATATACTGTATTTTTCATAATCGTCTCTGTTTTAACTACTCTTCATTAATTGTCACTTCGATGATCGATGCTATCATACCTATGCAATAAGTTTCTCCCCAATCTGAATTCTCTCTCTCCGTCTCTTCTCTCTCCTTCCTTCCTGACTCGTTCTCCCTTCTCCATATTCTATTTGTCCCTCAGATTCCCATCAGATCAATCACCTTCTTCTCATTCCTGGACTCGTTCCCTCCTCTCCTTCTCCTTCCCTCGTCCTTTTTCTTCCATTCCCATCTCTCTTTCTCTCTTATCAGTTCCGTGTTTCTCTTCTCTCTAATCATCTTTCTCATTACCCATTTCAACTCCTTTCAATGTGCCATTCAAATGCATTTTCTTTCAAATGGCACAAAATTGATTGATTTCTGATGCTATGCTTCGTTTCTGCGTTTCTTCCATAATCCTCTCTCGTCGCTATCTCCTTTTTTCTCTGCTCAATCGTCCTCTGAACTACCATTCGGATGCATTTATTTCCATCCATTCTATCGCTTCTCTCTTTCTCTTTCACGCGTTTATGAATGCGCACTTTAGAAAAGGTGAAGAAATAAAGAAAATGCAATTCGTTGCTTTGTCGCGAAGTGTTCTAATTGGTCTCATCTGAAATATAACCAGCTTGCCATTTCTAACTGCTATAGTACAAATGGTATCGCCTAGTCTTCTTCCTTATTCCTCACTCATTTAGCATTCTGTTCCTTCTTCTCTTTCCTCTCCTTCTCTTCCGCTCTCCCCATTGTCTTTTCAGTGATGTGCAAACTTCTGAGTGGTTTGCACGAACGGCAAATGCTTCATGCGCCTCTGTTTAACTCTCTTTCCTCGTCTGCATTTCAATAAGTGATTCAACCTTCCAGAAACAGTTTCTACACCTCTTCCCTCGTTGGTTTGATCACTCCCTCTCCTTTTCCCCTCTCATGTCATGTAGTACAATCAATGCCATTCGAATCCTCTTTGACATTCAGCTTTTGAATCGGGCCCATTCTCGGAAATGGGAAAAGAGGAGTGGTTCAAGAGGAGGAGAAAATGCATTGAAACTTCTCCCCCTACTTGATGCTTTCCTGGTAATTCTACAGCTTATTCGTTGATGAACTGCCTAAATAATAATGGAATGAGTTGATTGCGAGTTGCTCTTCCATTCCCATACTCGAAGTGCACTTCAATTGGCTTATCCACTGTCCTTTCTTCTTCCTCCTCTTTCTCGTCTTCAGCCTCTTCTTCTTTTTCTCTCTTCCTTCGTTCAATTCTTCTCAATATTGAGGCTGCATTCCTCTTTTTCCGTTCGTCATCCATGCACATTCCCTTCCAATATTGGATGTCTCGAGATGAGATTGTTGTCCTTCCATTCCCCCCGTTTTCCCATCGTATCTCCATCTGATTCCAGTACACGAACGAAGGCCGGCTTCTCTGCCTGGTCTCCCTTCCCCTTTCCTCTTAGAGGATTGGAGGACTAACGAAACAGAGAAATGGTGAATGGTGGGGTTATTAGAGGATGAGAGGGAGGAAGGGAAGGGGAGGGAGTATCATTGATGTGAATGGAGGAATGGTTGTTGTGCAGGCTAAACTGGAGCGAGTGATCGGGTGCACGAGTCTCTCTCAGTCAGCACTCGCAGTGGACGAGAAGAGTGGGGCCATCGCCTATCTGGCAGGGTGAGGAGCGTCTTCCACTAATCGAGAGAGAGGAAATTGCAGTGCTTCGGTGGTGGTGAATCGAGGTCGACGATGGAAGGAGAGTCATCTGATTGGCCCCTCGAGGAACACCTTCTCCACCCTCGCATTCTCCCCCTGTGGACAGTTCATCGCGACGGGGGAAGTGAGTCCTTGTGATGCATCCTCTGATTGTCTTCTCTTCTTCAGTTCGGCCATTCTCCATGCGTTCGCCTCTTCGAGTTATTCGACAAGACTTCCGACAAATTCACAGGGACGCAGACGAAGGAAATGAGTGCACACACTTACGGAATCATTGCCGTCGTACGTTGACACTCTTCATCCATGGGAACTCGTTGATCAGGAAGGATGGAGAGGGGTGTGGGGATGCATCCGATGTAGTAGTCCCTCCCCTACTGAGTGTTGTCGTTGGCAGAAGTTCTCATCTTCGAACAACCATCTCATTTCCGTGGGGGAACACCACGACCAGATGATCGTCGTGTGGAATTGGAAGACGGGAGAGATGATGGCAAGCAGCAAAGTGACTGCACTAGTCAGTTGAGGGGGGGAGGGGGGGGGGGAGAGGGGAGAGTGGTACTTGGAGGTGCATGCAATCGCCATCTCTCCCGATGGATCTCAGTGTGTGAGTGTGGGACAGAGACACGTGAAGTTCTGGTCGATCGGAGAGATCAAAGGAAGAGGAATCTCAGTGAGTCTCTCTCTCTTCTCGATTCGATGGGATGGCTGCAGGGTCGTTCTGCCATCCTCAATGAGCATCGTACTTCTCTCTTCGTCGACGTCGTCTTCATGGGAGAGAATCGAGCAGTTGCAGTCACTGATAAGGGAATCATCGCTGAATTGGTGGATAAGAAGGTGAGGATGTCGCCCTTTCCAGTTAGTATGCTAGGGGGGCTAATTGGAGATCATGCGTTCACTGCACCTCGACAACAGCAAGATATTCGCAATGTGTGTCATGGGGTCGAGACTGCTGCTCGGATGCAACAACGGATCAGTGAGTGGAGGGGGAGGGGGGGGAGGGGAGGGGAGGATGGGCTGCCTCGCAGGTGCAATCAGTGGACTTCTTCTCGTCTCCTCCTTCCATTCGTCCCTCCCTCTGTCTCCCTCACTTCCTCACTCAAGATGTCTCCCTCGCCACGACGGTCGAAGAACTGCAGAGGAAACCGAGTGGAGTGAAGTGAGTCGAGAGGGAGGGGGGGGAGATGGTGGTTGTCTAGATACGCGGACGTGCATGCAATCTGCTGTGTTCCGTCCACGTCGACAGTGACAGTTGCATACGCGGATCATTCGATCTACTCGTGGCAGGAGGGAGAGGAAGGAGGATGCAGGAAGATGCACTCTGCACTCGCGCACGTGGGGAATGTACACGCACTGGAGGTGAGTAGAGAAGAGGAGGGAAGGGAGGGAGAGAGGACCGTCTAGATGTACCCTTCGGATGCTCCCTTCCTCCCATCGGGGTCATTCCTGACTGGAGGAGCAGATGGAACACTCAGACTGTGGAATATCCACCATGGAGGGACGAGCAGTGGAGGAACGCCCATGAAGGTGAGAAGGGGGAGGGCAGGTAATGTCATGTTTAAGGGTATTCAATATTATTCAATTGTATGGTTTAGAATCTGCTCTCTAACGACCTCAAGAAGATGATTGTCCTGGATGATGAAGGAGTACTCGTCGCATCGAAGAGTGAGTGATACGACTAGACAACTGTTTACGAGAATTAGAGAGGATGGCTATCAGGAGGGGTACGGTAGCTACTCGAGACTCCATCTTCCTATATTTATCGTATCAGTAATCATCCCTCTTCCATACCGCAATCTAACGTGCGGTTTCTGTATATGGAAGTGCAGTGGTAGTCTCTTCTCTTCAGACAATTCGATGGTGCCTATGAACGATCGATTCGAGAGTGGAATCAAGAGTCTGCGAGTGTCGAGAGACGGGCGACACTGTGCTGTAGGAATGAGGAATGGAACACTCGTGTGAGTGGCCTCTCCCCCCCCTTCCCCCTTGGTATTCCATAGTGATTGACTGCAGTGTCCTCGATCTGACTTCTCCCTCTATGGAGATAATCTTCTCAGAAGATGCCCACGAAGGAGACATCATGTGTCTGGAGTACTCCACTCCCTCTAATGGTGACTCCCCTCTCTTCCCCTTCCCTCTCAATCCTCCTTCTTCTTCAGATGTTCCCTCTATCCTTGCTTGTGGAGGGAGAGATCGGATGGTTCATCTCTTCCGTCCTTCTTCCTTCTACTCTCACATCTGCAGTCTCGATGACCACTCAAGTGCAGTCGTCGCCATCCAATTCGTCCCCGTATGTATCCATTGGTTGAATGAGTGACGAGGAAGATGGAAACGATTGGGATGGAATGGGGATTGGAATGGTCCTTTCCAGTCATCCGATGACTTCTTCATGTACACTTGTGCAGCCGATAAAATGATCATCATCTGGAGATTGGTCGATTCGGTGAGTGGGAGGGGGGAGGTTCCCCCCCCCCTCCCTCCCCCTCTCCATCTCCCTCTTGCAGTGCTCGTTGTCGTTCGATCGTCAGAATCAGATCTCTTGTCTCTCTTGCTCCATCACTGATCTGCACGTGTCGGTGGATGGTCTCTCTCTTTTGGCTGCCTGTGGAGACAGACAACTGAGGAAGTACTCACTCTCTGGCAAACTACTCTCTACTGTCAAGGCAACCACTGATGCAGGTGGGAGAGGGGGAGGGGGGCTGTGTGCTGTGTGGCAGGAGGGATTCAGGCAGCGTGGGCAGTTCGTCGTGCACTCGAATGGCCATCGACCACTCGGGGACATTCGTAGCCTCCATCTGCAGTGATCGATTCGTATACATCGTAGAGGTACGGTAGTCTCCCTTATGAGGGAAGTGATACTGTAGTCTTTGATAATCGATCCATCTCATAATCAGGCGAAAAGCGGCAATCCCGTGGCTGTGCTGAAGGGATTCGGAGACATAGCAACGAGCATAGCCTTCTCGAATGACCAGAAGTGAGTGAGAGGGGGAGGGGGGGGGGGGGTAGACTGATGAGGGGAGGGAGTTGTCAGGAGGCTGCTGGTCACTTCCTCGAATGGATGCATCTACGTCTTCCGACTCTCCGATCGGCTCATCAACAGAATCGCAGCTGCCAGGAAATTATTCGAAGACACTCGGTATCTACTCTTTATTGATTCAGTTATATCAAATCTCTCACTTTTCTGACTATTTCATAAGCAATCACTTATATTTTAACATATACATACATTCTTGGAGTTATTTATATGAGAGCGAAGTTCTTTAGTAATGAAAAATGTTTGTTCTCTCAAGTGCAAAGGAGAGAAGTTGAGAAATATACCTACCAATTACTGATTATTACAGTACTCCTTCTCCTGATAGTGTGCTTGGAAGTGGGAGCGATACCGTATCGGATGATCAGCCAAAGGTTGATATATTTTTGTTTAATATTGTGCAATCCTCCGACGATGTAGCTGTGTGTATCTCTTTTGTATGGGAATCTGTTTAGGATTCGGAAGTGGAATCTTCCCACTTCGGATCAGTCACTTCTCTCACAGTCGATGATGATGCTGAGAGTGGAGTGGGGTCGAATTCATCTGCCGTCGTGAGTGGAAGGAGAGACGACTCCCACACCATCAAGTGAGTCCATCCCATTACAAGGTACCACTGGGGGGGGGGGGGGGGGTCACGAATGGTTGAATGATGCTCCTTGTTCCCCCCTAGTCTTCTCGAGTCACTGCCATTCCCTAATCCCTTGTGTTCTCATTGCATTCACACTATCTCTCATCCCTTCTCTCTTCATAGGTAGACAATTGAATCTCTTCCCTCCTCGAGACTTCTCCTGTTTGTCTCTGCCCTTCCCCCTTTGGACACCATTCGAGGGGGAACACGAGCCTTCCCTCTCTTCTTTCCTCTGCCTCTCCTAATCTACGCAACTGACTACTATCTTTTTATGTTTGTTTGTAGTAAAGGTTAGCGCATTTCTTTGCAGTGGTGTATTAGATGGTAGTTGATTGGTGGGATGGCGCAGCTTTGATCTTCCTTTCCCTGTCTCCTCCCTGCCCTCCAGTCTCGTTTCTTCCATTCCATCATTACTCACCTTCTTACCTCCCCCCCCCTCTCTCTCTTTCTCTCTTGCACTCTCCTCATTTCGCTTGTTCTCTCTCTCTCTCATCGTAGATTCAAATCAGTCTGTCTCATAGAGGGTGAGAGGGCGTTTCCATTCTCTCGACTACTTGATAGAATGGTGCCTCTCTTTCCCATTGAACTCTCCCTTCTACAGGCATCACTTTAATCTCTTCTTGTCCGTTCCTCTCCCTCCTTCTCTTCTTTCCTCTCCATTCACTCAATGGCAGGAATCTACAGGGGAGGAGGCGCATCTCTCTCCCAACCTTGAAATGAATTGGAGACGAGTCTTGAGATTTGAATCTGATCTCATATCTCAGCAGTCACTCACTCATTCCTCTAGCTCAAATCCATCTCTCACTTTCACCATTCCCTTTATTCGTTGCTTTATTTCATCTGAATCACTCTCCTCTCCGAGTACCTCCTAGAGGGAAGAGAGAGAGAGATTGGGGGGATCTCCCAGATGTGGGTCTATTCCTCCCATTCTCTTCATATCGTCACTCGATGCGACGATGCGAACACGTGTGGTCTGAAGGAGTGAATTGAGGATTGCACCCTATCATCCCCCCCCCTTCCCCCTCTCAGTCATTGCTCCATTCTCATTGTTAATCGGTGCGTGCTCTCGCACATTTTCCCTCATTTTGTCATTGGACATTGGAATGTGATGTATAATAATGAGAAGCGATGGTAGTCAATTGATGTGTGGTTGTTATTCGTGTGGTCTCTCCGTTTCCTCTGGTTTCCCTCAGGAACGGGGTCACAAAGGGGGAGGGATTAGAGAAAGGGAAGTGGATGCTCATTAGACTATTATCGGTTGTTGATCGAGAGAGAAGGAGGGAAGGGGGCATTGTTCCATTTCTGCCTTCTCCATTTCATTGCCACTAATCACTATCTCAATTTACCCCGCTGAATGATTGTGAACTAAATCGCTTGGATTAACTGGTCTGAGATCATGTGAGACTTCTCTCCTCGAATGGTTTGAAGAGGTAGAGAGACTGATCAAATACTAGTCGATTCTTCCCCATCTGATTCCCCTTCTTTCACTCTTTTCCCTCCAATCTACTCAATTCTCTTTACCAACTCTTTACCATTCCAGTCATTTCCTCCCTTCTAAACTACTGTTTTATTTATTGGTTCCCGATGGAGAGACATGTTGTACTCGCCCCTTTGTGAACTCAGAGGTGTCCAGATGAGAATTGGCGATGATTACGGTACGAATCTATCGAGAATCGCCTGCTCGACTCATCGACTGCCACTATCGGTAGAGTGGATCTGCCAGTTGTGCTCCCCCCCTCCCCCCTCCTCTTCCTCATTTCACACAGTTCCAATTTCTCTCTACCTCCTCTCCATTCTTCCCTTCTCCAACTGAGAGACAGTCCTCCCCTCCCTCCAACCCATCTAACATCTTTCTTCTCTTTTCATCAGCCCCTTTCTCTTCTCACCCTTCATCTCCTCCCTTCTCTCCTCCTTCCGTTTACTCAACTCATAACTCGATACGGGTCAGCCCTCGGTCCCTCCATGGGAATCCGCTTATATCCATTGTCTATCTCCTCTTTCTATTCTTCCCTTCGATCTCCAATTCTACGCCTTCACGTCAATCCTATACTTCTTGAACAATCTCTATTCCTTTGCCAAGATAATGAGTAGAAGTGAAGGGGGGTTTCACGGGAGAATATCCTTCTTCCCTCCGTTTTGCCTCTTCCACTCAAAGTGACTCATTTACGTGTCATTCTCCCTCCTCCACTTTCTCTCCGTATCTTTCTCCATCTTCCATTCTCTCACGGGGAATCGGGTTAAGCCCCTCCAGTCTTCTGTTGAGATTCAGATACTGATTCCCGGTCGTATCCTCTATCTCCCCTTCCCCTCTCTCTCTTCCACTCCTCTCCTCTGTCCCTTCACCCGACTGTATTGCTATTCACACTACGAGGGAGGTGATCGGAAGAGTAAAGAGACTGGGAAAGGGGGTGATCAAAGAGAGGGTTGAGAATGATGGTCTTACTGCCAGCCGATACTCTGATCGTCTCCTTCAATAGACACGCACGTATTCCCTTCTCAATTGGCTCGTTCTAATAATTGCATAGCAATGTCTGTATTTTGAATGCTGTCACTCCATTGGCAGTGATCAGCTGGTGTACTTCATTTCATCTTCTTTACATCTCTCCTCCCTTTCCATCCCCTCTCTCCTCTCTATCACTCATCCTCCCTCTTCTCTTCCGTTACGGTGGCAGATACATACAAACGAAGCGTGAATAACATTCCTTCGGCCCCTTTGGATTTCACGCGCTTTTGTATTTGACGTGTCGATGCAGGGGGGGGGGGGGGTGGAATAGTTGGTGATCTCCTTCGTTGCAGTATCTCCATCCACGAGTCATCCCTCACTAGAGAAGAACACAATACCACTTTCATCCTCGAAGGATCGGAGGAGAATCAAGGAGGAACGAGTGAGTGACTATGGGGACTACTAGGGATTCAGATGAGCATTGGGAC